>JAREYC010000001.1:7220000-7225000 GCA_030015325.1 Cryptoblepharus egeriae
AGTTTTGTAATGTGTTTCCATTATGAAACAATGCGGGGATAATTGTCTTTGGTAGCAATTAGCTAACAGGTTTGTTCAGTACTATTGGCAGAGGCATCCATCATCCCTCCCTGACCACACTTTTTGTCTAGTGTGGACTATGGAGATCAATAGAATTCTATATAGGGGAAATCACCCCAGCTTTAATGAGCTGTAAGTCTCAGTCAGTTGGTTTGTATTTTTAACTTTTCCCTTTTAAAACTGCGGGGAGGGAGGGTCTTCCCATGGGGACAGGTGAGTATTGTATATGTACTATTACTTTCACTAGATCAATGTATGGTTTTAAATTGTTCTATAAAAAGGTATGGATATTGGCATTGAGGGACACATAGAAACAGTTCATTGCTCCAGTAACACATAATATACTAAGATGCAGATTTGAAAGTGTCGAAATTTTAATTTCATTCTTAACTCACATATTCATTTTTTTGAAAAGGTAACTGCAGAGCTATGCATAGGAATTCTCATTCATTTATATAACAGGGCGGTGTGGGTGGGATGTTTTTTTATATATTTTATTAATTATAACCCTTTAAGCATAATGTGGAAAACTTTATTTTGAAAATACACTAAACACATTGTACACATATTTGTTCCCCATACAGGGTTAGTATTGTGGAGCAGAAACAATTATTTAGAGAAAGCGTGCCAAATTCATTTCGTTCAGATAGCAAAAGGTAGCATTCATAGTGCCTGCTGCAGGCCAGAAGTGACATCATCAAACAGGACATGGCATCATTAAATGATACATGACATGATACAGGACATGACATCATTAAATTAAATATATAAGCCAGAAATAAGCACTTTGTTCTCACATAGAAGAAAAGGTTCAGAAACTCAATATTCAGCAGACGTGAGCTACCTCAGTATAGAACAGTATTTCTCTACCAGTCGTATTCATACCACCTGCAGTATGGTTTCTGGTGGCACTTGTGGGACCCCCATCCTTGTGTCTGTCCCCCCCCCATCCAGAAATAATTTGTGATGACATCATTGCCGCTTACTTCAATAGTACTTTCAATTGGACCATGGGGAGTGGTGCACTGAAGAACAAACACTGAGAAACAGGAGTATACAATTTTTTGGCTTCTCATTGCTCATAGCAAACATAAAATCTCTAGATTTGATTTAGGATCACATCCCGTTTAATCCTGAAGTGACTGCCAGGTTACCAGAGACCTGGGGTAAAGCCATGCACTGGTGGCCAACTGGTGCACTGCATGCACCAACCCTTTGATGGTACATTGGATGCTACCATTGCTGCCTCCAGACTGATCAGATGGACCTTCTTATTCAGTGCTTCCCAATCTGGAGGTCACAACCACCTGGGGCAATTTACCCTTTTAAGAGTAGTGGTCACCTACAGTGACAATAGGATGGCAAAGATGGCACTTCTGGATTTGCACTGCCACCACAGAAAAAAATCAAGTATTTTTTTACTTACTCAGAGGAAGCGTCAGCTGCAGACACTATAAAACGTGGATTCTCTTTACTGCTGCCACCGCTAGGTAAATTGGAACCCTCCTATGGAAGCCCTCTGTGCTTTCTGATTTTACCTATTTCATTTGAACCTGTCCATATTTGTCTCACAGCAATGACAGCATGATTTGTATGAAACATCTAGAGTGCAATCCTAACCTGTGCCAGACGAACTTATTGATCTTCCCATTCTCATGGCAATATAGGGAGGCAGGTGCATGTCTGTGCACTGGTCTGACCTTCCCCTAGGAGTGGCATAGAAGTGTCTTCTGGCATTTTTGTGTCACCCCCAGGTCAGCACAGGATTTATGCGGGGCTTAGACTGGTCTAACTGGAGCTTAGGATTGCAGCCTTAGATATTTTGAGCAACGATGAAGAAAAACTCATGATGGATCATAGAATCATAGTGTTGGAAGGGACCCAGTAGCAGGAAATCCTCTTAGAGCATCTCCGACAGGTGCTGGTAGAGCCTCTGCTTGAAGACCCCCAGTGAGGGAGAGTCCATCACCTCCCTGGGCAATCTGTTCCACTGCCAAACCACCCTCACTGTCAGGAATTTTTTCCTGATATCCAACCAGTTCTATGAGTCTGACCCTGCAAGGCCCATTTTCAAGGTGGTGATGGCAGTGAAGAAAGCGCACTTCAATGGAACCATTGTGTCCGTCCATTGTTGAGTGTGTCACTAGAACTGTGACAAATTGCATGAATTGGGCTGCTAAGGTGGAGGTGTAGTTGGTGACACTACTGACACTTAGTGGATTCAATTAACCACATCTATCACAACATGGATTCCGCATTGACATTTCATGCAGATATTGTTAAGGCTTCTTTTCACCTCACACAGCCCGAAGTGGACACCAGACAAGATTCTTTGGAGCGATTCTCTTTCATCTACATGCTCACTTGCCCAACATGACTTATTAACAAGCACCATTAATTTATGGTGCAACAATAATGCCAGCTTGCGTTAAAACAGTCACCCGCATTTCTGAGAAATTTCTCCATGGATCAGAATTACCAACTCATCCAGTAGCCCCCAAACTGTCAGCCAACTGGCACCCAAGGGACTCATTGTATCCTTGTGAAAAATCTGGGGTAGCCTTAATGGGCAGCCCTAGCCAATGGCTCATTAGGTCAAGGAAGGTGCCATTCAAAAAATTTGAGAACCACAGAACAAGTCTCTAGACTCCTGTTTCTTGGCAAGATGACTGAATGGGTGGTACAGTAATGTCTTGACTGCAGGAATTCCTGAATGAAACTGATAATTATCTTCAGATTGGATCAAATCATCAGAATTTCCCGAGTCAGGATTTGAATGGCAATAGCTGGGGGGGGGGGTTTGGGGGGGAACAACATGATTGAGGTATATACCAGTGCCTGGGGTGAAAAGAAGGAAGATGCTTTTGTTTTTTAAACCCAGCAGGTGATTAATCTGTGATACACCAAGCTATTGAGATGGTATTTGGCTTAGACCAGGGGTCTCCAAACATTTTGGCAGGAGGATCACTTCACCTCTTTGACATGGTGTCTGATAATTAATTCATGGTGCCATAAAATTAATTTACATTTCAAATTTGAATACATTTACATATAATAATGTCTTGGAGTGAATTACAAGACTTGCCCAAGGGCCAGACAGAGAGGTTTTGCTAGGGGCTACATTGAGGCCCGCCGAGGTCTACATCTGGCCCCAAAGATGAGGTTTAGAGGCCCCTGGCTTAGATGGTTCTAAAAGGAAGGCTTTAGAAAGGTTTATAGAAGGAAGGTCCATTACAGATTCAAGCAATGATGACTATGCAACATTCAGGTTTTAAAACATCCTAATGGCACCTGGGGTGTCACTCTGAGATAGAAGAAGCTGGTCTAGATGAATTCCTGGCCTGATTCTGCAAGGCTTTTCTTGTGTTAAGTGGCAGTGATGTGCCAAGTGCATCCATGCTTGGGTCAGCCAGGGGGATCATCCAGAGATGCCCTTCTGTGGCTTCCACTACTGACGGAAGCTAATTTGATGCAAGGGAGGGCCGTCACTGTAGTGTAGCTATCATGCCAATACAGGTATTTGAATTTGAATTTGTAGTGTAGCTACATTATGGAATTATCTTACTCCTGAGATGAGATTTTTTTTGCCACTTAGCGACTTTAGACAATACAGTAATCAGTAATGAAAAGTGTCAGAAATTTGGGTGTACCTGAAAATGGTGACCTCACAGTGGGCTGAATTAGGATTCAGGTAAAACTATATGAAGAACAAATTCCTAAAACAAATTCCAAAATTAGAAGATAACAAGTTACTGGAACTTGATGGCATTCACTGGAGAGTGATTACAATATTTTCATTCGATCTTCTTTTAGTCATATATTTCCTCATTAACACCAGATTTTTTTAGGTAAAGGAAAATCATGTTCTTGTCAGTCTTTTGACAAAGCTTGCTAGAAGTTCTGGAGGAGAGTTAGCACTACTTCAAATATTACAGTGGAAACATCACTTAAATGACTTTTGCACATGCATTTATTGTAAACGTGCGGAAAGGATCTCTAATTTACTTGATGTCCTAGTCTAGTGTTTCTACAGTACATACGTGGCGAATGAAAAAACTTTCACGCATCACATACATACTGTAAAAACACTAGACTGTACAAGAAAATAGGTGCTAAACTGTGTACTGTGGGTCCTTGATATCCAAGATGCGAAACCCACGGATTTGATGATCCCTGGTTCTGAACCCACAGATTTGAACCCACATGTACAAGCCATACAAGGCTTCCTCACTCCTCAGAATGCCAAGAGCACCCTCAAGATTCTTTTTTTTTACTTATTTATTTAATACTTCTTGGAATTTTTAGAAAGAAATGTAAATGTAATGAAAAATGTTTTCACTTTTACTGTAACTTGTACAACAGCTTCTTTGCACTGCAATAATATTATTATAGTTTGATTAAAAACTGGGTTTTAAAAAAGAATTAGATTGTAATAAGCTTTTTTCCCTATCAATGAGTTCCCCAAGAATTTGTTCGACAGTCAACTAGTTCAGAGTAATCTGAATACGTACTACAAAGGCTGAGATTCTAAAGACACTTTCCTAGGAGTAAGACCCACTGAATACAATAGAGCTTACTTTTCAGACATGGTTAGGACTGTGCTCTGGCCCTACAATCCAGAGTAACTACGGGAGCACGTAAGAGACATTACGTGTACCCGTAGTTACTGCACCATCTAATGAAAACCTATGGGAAATTCATACTGCAATCCACAGCAAATTGTTCTTACACCGGAGCAAGGACTCCCCGTAGTTACTCTGGATTGTGCCCTAAGTCCCAAATCTTGCACAGCTGTACCGGGGTGTGTGTGTGTGCGCGCGCGCGCGCTTCATCCTGCTTTTGGGGGACAGACACATAGGTGTCTTTGTTTGTGCCCTTCCCTTGGTTAGGATTGCATCCTAAATCTCATTTTGGGATCACTGTAAATTTATGCAAATTGT
>JAREYC010000001.1:7230000-7367500 GCA_030015325.1 Cryptoblepharus egeriae
CATAAATTATTTCATTTTTTCTGTAAAATGCTTTGTGAAGTTTTTGTTGAAAAGTGGTATTCAAATACTGTTGATTGATTTACTTATGCTTGCAGACTTCTAGACCTGAGTGTAGGGCACACTCCTAGCATCCGTGTTGGACAAAAATGGCCAACATGGAGTCTCTGCTCCAATAAAATAGCCCATGCCAGTGATCTTCAAAATGGAGATTGGGACCTCTTTGCACCCTCCAGGAATATTTTCCCAGGCACATGGAGCTTACAAGTGCTCCAGAAGAGAGCGCCCCCACTGAAAATGATAGAAACTGGCTCTACTGGTAATGGGAAATCTTTGAGACCTGAAACTCCTTGGTGGAACTGGCGCACTGGCGCACACCCTATGGAAGTGATTTTCAACCAGTGTGCCATGGCACACTGGTGTGGTGCAGATAGTCCTCGGGTGTGTCATGGGAATTTGGGGATTGACAGTCATTAATAGGAAAATTGGGGGATCTGAAGAGTCTGGTGTGCCTTGTCAGTGGCAAAAACAACTGATGGTGTGCTTGACAATTTCAGTGCCATGAGTTGAAAAAGGTTGAAAATCACAGCCTGCTCAGTTACATGGGGACAGGGGGAGTTAGGTAGGATTGAGCTGCCCATCACTCTCCTTCAATTGTGGATCTCACTTTCGGTGAAGTTGCGTTTAAATTTGCGCTTCTAATTAAATGTCTTCTAATAATCAAAGTCATTTGTTTTTTGTAACAGAGTTCACACTTGTGGAAGTGTGACACTTGGCCATCACTATACGAGTATGTTATGGATCAAATAGGGGGAAAATTATAAATTGCTTATATAAATCCTGAGGTTGATTATGCTGTCTGGTTTCGTTTAATTCTAATTTTGCATTCTAATTAAAATAATGGCAACAAAGATATTTCGAGCATTGGAACCCATTTTGGGGGAAGGGGCTGTCTTTGGAAATGGAAAAAATGTAACACAAACTTGACTTGGCGTAAGAAAGTGGCTTGATGTTTAATAGATGATATGAGGAGCAATCCTGTTCCTGTCTACTCTGACCTAAGCCCCTTTACAGTCAATGGGACTAACTTAAGTGAGGTTAGGATTGCAGCCTTGGTTTATTTTGCTGCCTTGGATTCCCTGAACTAAGTTTCACTTAACTTCTAGAAAGTAATTGAGACTCCCCAGCCTCAAGTGAGTGTTTGCAATTGGTTAAATTACCATATGCTATGTTCCATAGCGTAATTAAAAGTATTTTAATAAGATTTAGTTTTTAAAAATATAAACACTATAGTATTGCATTTTTTAATAGTGTACCCTGGTATTCATGCAGAAACATTTTCCATTATACTGTATTGCAATTCTTTGCCCTTATTTAAACTTTCATCCATGTTGTATATTAATTATACAATTTAAATATATTAAGTCATGCGTGCACATGTGTGTCTTCTCTGCACATTTTTTCAACCTGTCTCTTTAAAGCTTTCTACTTCAGTTTTCCCTGTCTGGCTTTATGTATGGAGGACATATAAAACCATTTTAATGTAACAATTTAATACACCCCTGCTAGCTGTTCATAGCGACACCTGTTTAAAGCAGTGACTGTTATATTTAGTATAGGAAGAGCAACTGTCCCTATCTATTCCAGTATAGCATCCCTCCCACTGCCTGACTGATGGTGTCTCCCTTTCGATGGCGGACGTCTTTCACATAGGAAACTATGGGTGCAACCCAGAGTAACTATGGGGAATCTTTGCTCCGGTGTAAGAACAATTTGCTCTGGATTGCAATATGAATTTCCCTTAGGTTTTCACTAGGTGGTACTGTAATGTCTCTTATGTGCTCCCGTAGTTACTCTGGATTGTAGGGTATGTATGTATCCACTGCTTGGGAACTTCTCATCAATAGCTAGTATATAAATATTCTAAATAAAAATTAAAAGTGTTCACTCTTCTCAGGCCATAACCAGGTTCATTATTCTCTGACTGCTCAGTGTTGGTCAGCTGGATGGATGCAGTGCTTGATAGTCCACCAAGATCTGGATACTTCTTTGTGGATGTCAGGCTATTTGGGGATTCTGTGGATGCATAGATGGTATAGTATGGATAGTATGGATGCATACTGGGAAGGACTATGCCAGCACGGTGGGTATGGTGTGGCGGTTAGTGTGCCACTGAGCCATTAATTTGTGAAGTATATAGCATCAACATATTTAGCATAATAATAAATAATAATAATAATAATTTAGCATAATGTAGGGGTTAGCATGAACAAGGATAAAGTTTATCTCGGAGGTATCCCTTCAAAAAAGTGTGAGGCTTGATCCATCTGAGAATAATGGACAAGATGAACAAGTGATTATCAGGGTCTTCCTTCCCAACTCCTTTTCCTTTCTCTGCAAGGCTTCAATGCTATCCTTCACTTAGGCTGGCCATAAACCCTGGCATAAGTCCTGTTCTGACCTTGGATTGTCACAAAAGTGCTGTAACATACTTCTGCCTCAATCCTGGGGGCAAGGCTGGTGCACAGGCATACGCCATCCTCCATGATTGGTTATATGATTGAAGATATGCCAAATATGCCAGTTAGACTGGCCTAAATTGGTTAGGTTTTCCCTGATTTGTAACCATCGCCTCCTGAGCATTTCCCGGAAGCATCAGTGCTTCTAGGGAAGCTGCACACAGTGCGCAGTGTCACATTTGGTTACTGTCTGGACACAGAAAAGCTATGTCTGGTATTGCAAGTTTTTCTCTTTAATTGTAAATTTTTTTTAAAAGGAAGCATCTAAAACAGGGGTGTCCAACCTTTTAGCTTCCCTGGGCCACATTGGAAGAAGACGAGTTGGTTTGGGTGGGGCCGCACATAAACACTAACAACTTTTTTAAAAATGTAGGACAAAATGTAGGATGTCCTATATTTTGCCCTACATTTTTAAACCTTGGAATAAATCTTATTGATTTTAATGGGGCTTTCGTCTGTGTAGACATGATTCCTAGGTTGGGCAGTGATCCTCTCCAAGCTAAACCTTGGAGTAAGTCTCATTGATTATCATGGAGTTTTCTGCTGAGTAGTCATGCATAGGATTGGGCTCTCGGGCTGCAACTCTTGGGAGTAAGTCTCATTGACTGTAACAGGGCTTACTTCTGAGGAGACATGATGCATAGCATGGGCTGTGATCCTCTCTAAGCTTAACCTTGGAGATATGCTGCAATCCTGAACACACTTTCCTGAGAGTAAGACCCACTGGGTACAATGGGCCTTACTTCTGAATAGACATGGTTAGGGTTGCAGCTTATCTCCACGGTTAAGCTTGGAGAGGATCACAGCTCATCCTATGCATCATTGGGTTCTCAGACTGCAACTTGAGAGTAAGCCTCATTGATTTTAACAGGGCTTACTTCTGAGTAGGTCTCAAGGGCAGCTGGGATAAAGGCTGAGGCTGCTTTTGGGGAATGTGGGACCCATTGTGCAACCTATGGGAAAGTTTTAACCAACTTTCCAGCATCAAAGTAAAGCCATTGATTGCAGCATTCAAGGTAAAGAAATAAATATTACTGTGACTGCCCCTCAACTGCCGAATGCAACACATTGTCCACTGCCACAACTGTGCCAGTGCTGGAAGGTTGGTTAGGATCTGAACCTAAAAGATACAACTTAAGGGAGAAGCTTTGCAAAATAAGAATATTCTACAAAGGTTTTTAAGAGAGGAAATTAAATCGTCATTTGGATGTTCTTAAGTACTAAATTTCATAACAGGAGACAATTTCTGAACTGTTCAGAAGGCTGTGTTCCCGAGACCACCAAACAGATCTCTGCTAATGGACAACAAAGGAAATAGAGCAAATTCCTCTCCCAGGAAAGTGTTTAGGATTGCAGCCTTAGGGCACAATCCAGAGTAACTACAGGAGCACATAAGAGACATTATGTGCACCCGTAGTTACTGTGAAAACCTTACTTGTTTTTCATAGTTACTTGTAAAAACCTATGGGAAATTCATATTGCATTCCAGAGTAACTTGTTCTTACTCCAGAGCAAGGACTCCCCGTAGTTACTCTGGATTACGCCCAGTGGTGGGCTCCAGCAGGTTCACACCTACTCTATAGAACCGGTTGTTAATGACAGAGAGGACATATAAAGTTTAAAAATAGCCATTTAAAAGTGGCTGCCAGATGGGCATAGAACTGGTTGTTGAATTCTTTCAATCCCATCACTAATTGCACCCTATTCCTATAATCCAGAGTAACTACAGGAGCACATAAGAGACATTACGTGTACCCATAGATACTGCACTACCTAGTGAAAACCTATGGGAAATTTGTAATGCAATCCAGAGCAAATTGTTCTTAGACCAGAGCAAGGACTCACCATAGTTACTCTGGATTGCGCCCTTAGTTTCTTTTCATCTGTTGGTTTCTGTTTCTGTTGGCTGCCATATTTTTATCTGTTTTATGGCAATATTTTGTGAATTTTTTTGTTTTATTTGTAAGATGCTCTGATTATTTTAAAAGTGGGATAGAAATTTATTGGCTAAAAACAAGTCTGCTGAAGGAGATGGCACAGAGAAGTGCACAACTATGATTAAAATGTTTAGGAGCCACGTGCTGTAGCTTTGCACCGGTCTTCAGTGTTGCATGCTCATACCGTAACCACACTGTATGGTTTTTACGAGTGAAAATCTTCTGAATGCAGAAGAATGTGGTACTCCTTATATAACTGCTGCCATGCATAAAAATGCATGGAGTTGTCACGACACATCCGATTTCCTGAATAACAATTGCAGTTCCATTCAGAGTTGTGTATACATTGAATGCAAGTGGATAAATGAAATTTATATACACAATTGTGGGTAGGAGTATAGCAAATCACAGAAATCACAGGTACTCAGTCACTGTTGATATCTTAAAGTGGTTTTGGATATTAGATAATGTAGAGCAAATGAAAACGAAGGCAGCTTGTTCTTCCTGTCCTTGATCTCCTTAAAGCCCTATGCTGGCACAATGTATGTTCAGCAGTTACAAAACACCATTGCCAGTGGTTCTCAAAATTTTAGGGATATTTACTCCCTAAGTGGTAGCATCCCACACATATTGTACACGCCAGGATAGGGCAAGCATTGTTCTTGGTTTTCCCAAAACATGTCCTGGATTTTAGCGTTGTGTTCTGGAAAAAAAACTTAAATGTCCCCCTTGTCCTTGTAAGTGAGCAGCATATCGCCTTCTTGTCATTAATAAATCATATGTGATAAATTATATGTAATAGTTTAAAATTTAATAATAAGCATTATAGTGTTTAAATTAAGCACGTGAAAGAAATAAACAAGTGTTTTTAGCTTTTATTTTGTCGTGTTTTAGATTTTATTTTGTTATTTTTTCATGGATTTCCTACATTTTGGGGGTCCTGGCTGCAATCCTAAAGGCACTTTCCTGGGAGTAAGGTCCATTTAAAACAATGGGGCTTACTTTTGAGTAGACATGGTTATGATCAATGGGCCTTACTCCTAGCAAAGTGTGGTTAGGATTGCAACCTAAGTGTGATAACTATCCTCCAAATCCAGAGTAACTATGGGAGCACATAAGAGACTTTACGTGCATCCGTAGTTACTGCACCACCTAGTGAAAACCTATGGGAAATTCATATTGGAATTCAGAGTAAGTTGTTCTTACACCGGAGCAAGGACTCCCTCTAGTTACTCTGGATTTTGCCCTAAGTGTGATAACTAACTCCTAGCAAAGTGTGGTTGGGATTTCAACCTAAGTGTGATAATATTCTATCTAGAATTGTTCTTTAAAAGTTGAAGAAAGTAATTGGGAGATATTTTTCAAGAGAAACTTGAAAAAGGAAATTTTCACTAACCCTAACCCTCTCCCAACCACTAGTACCCACCACTGCTACCCATCAGAACTTCTCCTACCCACCCAGTCCCTACTGGTTTATATCTGTTTTTATACCAACAGTATACGGTAATTTAATTTTGTCATTACAACATAATGGCCCCAACAATATTTGTTCTAGTGGCTTCTGCTGGTGTTCTTTTGCATTTTAGATTGTGTGCCCTTTTGGGACAGGGACCCGTTAGTTATTAATTAGCTATAAATTTTTTCTTTTTTTTTGTCAACCACTTTGTGAACTTTTTTAGTTGAAAAGCAGTATAGAAATACTGTAGATAGATAATGCTGAACGTGAGGAATATTTCCACTGCCCTTGGTGTAATCAAGAGATATTGATATGTGAAGACAACCATCCTGTTTTCAAAAGTTTTTCAAAATGAAAATCCTGTTTTCATTTTTTTTCTCATCCTTGACAGCTGGTTAGTGACATGTTTACAGCAACACTAACAATATCATCTTCTTCTTCCACAGCTTCCAAAACTCTTCTAAACAGTATGCTGCGGGACCCTTCTCAGATTCCAGATGGAGTTCTAGCAAGCCAGGTCTATCAGGTATTCATCACAGCCATCCTTTTTCACTGGCAATGCTGTTATCTGCCTAGCAGTGTAAAGGATTTTAAACCTCATTTAATTACTGTCATCATAATCTATCACGGAGGTCAGGATGCTCCATAAATGGCAATGCAATATTTGTGAAGAGCGCATTTCACTTTTTAATAGGTTGTTGTTTTTTAAACAGAGAATGAAAAAAGCGTACAATTTTTGTTTTCTGTGATTAAATCAGAAAAGCCTTTGATGCTCTTATGAAGAAAAGCAATTACTGTTTTTAGGAGGGTGTTTAACTGTTATAGTTCTGTAGTTGCCCATCACTATACTACTTCTCTTATTTGTCTGCAGTGTACTGTGAATGACTATTGTTATGGACCACTGGTGGACTGCATCAAACAGTATCCTTCCTCATAAAATTTTAGGTGCACAGTTGATGAGCTTAGACTCTGTGGAGGAGACGTGTCTAGCTTTAACCTGACATAAAGTTCTGCTTCGCAAAGCACATATCACACTCCTCTATTTTACATTCAATCAGCTACAAGAGGGTCACCGCAGACCCCATCTCTTACGCTGTTTAACTAAAATCAGATATGGCATATGAAAGTTGTCATTTTAGTAGATATATATTTCCTGTACTTAGATGAAATGCGTTTGCTGTTGGTCACATGAAATACATAATCTTGTATTAAATTATTAGCTGTCATAACTTACACAGCCTTTTGAGAATTCATAGCTGGTTTGCATTTTCCGTTGAACAAAGTGTATTTGAAATTCTGATTTAAAATCTGAAGGTGACAATATCTGACTTAACAGTACCTGACTCTTGCTTCTGTCCTAAATGGATTCTGCTGTTCAGGATTGTTAGTGGAAGTACCCCCAAATCCAGAGTAACTACGGGAGCATGGAAGAGACTGTATACTGCACCACCTACTGAAAACCTATTGGAAATTCATATTGGAATCGGGCGGTGGAACAGATTGCCAAGGGAGGTGGTGGACTCTCCTTCAGTAGGGATCTTCAAGCAGAGGCTCGACGAGCACCTGTCGGGGATGCTCTAGGGGGATTTCCTGCTGCAGGCAGGGGGTTGGACTAGATGACCTACCAGGTCCCTTCCAACTCTATGATTCTATGAATCCAGAGTAAGTTGTTCTTACACTGGAGCAAGGACTCCCCGTAGTTACTCTTGATTTTGCCTGTAGTGTCTTTACTCAAATCTAATGCGCCATTGAATCTAATACACACCCTATACTTATAATCAAAATATTGTATGTACTCAAATCTAATATGCCTTCAAATCTAATGCACACCCCGATTTTTGAGACTGAATACAGCTGAAAAAGGTGAGCATTACATTCGAGTAAGTACAATAAATTGGCATATTAAACATTATCAAAGCAAGAGTTCAAGCTTGGGATTTGCATAGTATTTAAGGGACTACTTGAGGGACTGGCGTGAAGGGAATTCTGCAGTGGAGTGAAACACCAGCAAAGCTACAGATGTGGAAACAGCAAGTACTGCCGCAACGCGCTATGTAAGCAGCCACTTCTCATCGTTAGAGCCTTTCCAGGCAGTATCATCAACGTGAAAGAGAATTCGGTTGGTTCAACAAAAACCTACACATAGTTACTGCTTTTCTAATAGGGAGTAGGAGGGTCTCTCACACACCCACAGTGCAACCCTAACCCCTGGTTAGACCAGCAAAAGTCCTGGCACAATTCTTGTGCTGGCCAGGGGGGTGTCGTAAAAGTGCTATAAGCACTTCTGCGCCATCCCCCAAAAGATTAGGCCAGAGCACATTCATGCTCTGGCCTCCCATCACCACTGCAGAAAGATGTAGTACTGTTGTTCTGGTGTAAATTGTTGGAGATGCTGTGGTGTTGTGCTGGCCTAGTTGTGCTGGCCTAAATTGGTTAGGATTGTGCCCTCAGAGATCAACACATTCAGAGAAAAATAGTACTACTCTCTTGGAACTTTTTTTTCTGAAAAAAGAACATTATGATAACAGAAATACTTAAATGAAATAATTAAAATATAATTAAGAATAATTAAATATGATTAAAACAAATAATTGAAAATAATTAAATAATTTTTTTCAAAATGTCATCCATAAGTTCTTGTAGAATAAACAGATGATACCTAAAGAAGGTGAAAAGAAAGATGATACTAACTGTGTAGAAAGATAATATTTGATAATATATGTTGCTGAATTAGTTGTTAATTTTAAAGCATACCGGGCTGCTTAAAATCAATTTAAAGTTAAGTTTTTAAAAGCATAATGTCTTCTAAGGATTGCATATTGATTTTAAATACAACTATCTAATTATATATGCATGGGCTAAAGCATGAAGTCAACCTCTTTGTAAATACCAGGAGGCTATTTTTCAGTAATAGTTCAGATGCTTACGGGAAACTAGGCTGTTGGATTGCATGAGTAGAAAATGGCTTGTGAGGTTATTTACAAGTTTTGCCCCATGGTCAGTGCCATACATCAATAGCAGGTATTACTGTAGACTTAAGTCTAAGTGTTTCTGCTTATGGTGCATTTTAAATTTTGCTTGCAAAATTTGTCTTATTTTTGCCATCATTCATTTTCTTTGTTTGGCGTTGTCGTTGCCAGTAGAATGTAATGTTGTCCACAATATCCCACTGCAGTGTTATATTTATGTAGTGCAGTTTCTTATGATTCTTGCTTTATTGCCCAGCTATAATTATTGCTAGAAATTAGTGATTTATGAGAAACAGTGAATAGCATAGTAAAAATTATTTATATTCCTGTAAACTTGTGAATTCAGGTGTTGTTAGGTTTCCATTCCACTCCCCCCAAAATTTATGAAATTTCATAGTGAAAGTACTACTGCAGTGTACAATGGCAGTGGAAGGCCTTATGCAAAAATAGCTTCCATTATGATGCAAATTTCTAATGAATTTATAGTAATAGAGGTGCGTGCTGTTTTACTAGTAACCTTACATTAAAATACCTTAAAGATTTAAATTACTATAATAAAACAATCTCAGTGAATATCCTTGAAAAGAGTAGCTTTTGTCTTAGAACCTAACAACAGGTAGTTTGATCCTTTATCTTGTTTTAATTGACAGCTACAGTTAAATATAACAATTGGCAGGTGGAATCCAGTAATAAAGTTATGGAAACCTCTATAGCAGTGATTTTCAACCAGTGTGCCATGGCACACCGGTGTGTCGCGGATAGTGTGTCGCGGTCATGTAGGGAGGGGGTCAGGGATGCTAAAGCTCAGTATGAGCTGAGGCTGGCCAGGGGAGTCAAAGATAACAAAAAGAGCTTCTTTAGATATGCCCAGAGGAACAGGAGGAGAGACGAGGGGCTGGGGCTGCTCTTGGACAAGGATGGACAACAGGTGTCTGGAAACCAGCAGAAGGCGGAGCTGCTCAACTCCTACTTTGCATCCGTCTATTCACAGAAGGAGGGCTGTGCAAATGGGGGTGCGGGATCATTGACTGATTCGGGGATGTGTTTACATCCCCTAAGAGGTAATGAAAACATGGATGGTGCAGAACAGCAGATTAAGATTGACAGAGAACTGGTTCGAAACCACTTAACTGGCCTAAATGAATTCAAGTCATTTGGACCGGATGAGCTGCATCCTGGAGTTCTTAAGGAACTTGCAGATGTCCTTGCAGAGCCTTTGTCGATCATCTTTGAGAAATCCTTGAGGAGTGGAGAAGTGCCACTGGACTGGAAGAGGGCAAATGTAGTCGCAATCTTTAAGAAGGGGAAGAAAGAAGACCCGGAAAATTATAGACCAGTCAGTTTGACTTCAATCCCGGGCAAGATATTAGAGCAAATCATAAAACACACAATTTGTGCACATCTAGACAAGTACTCCGTGATCAAAACAACCCAGCATGGATTGACCAAGAATAAATCTTGCCAGACAAATCTGATCTCCTTTTTTGATCGGGTTACGAGCTTACTGGACATGGCAATGCTGTGGATGTCATTTATCTTGACTTCAGCAAAGCATTTGACAAAGTCCCACATGACATTTTAATTAGGAAGTTGGAAAAATATGGGCTAGACAGGGCAATTGTTAGGTGGATCTGCAACTGGCTCGATGGCCGCACTCAAAGGGTTTTAGTAAATGGTTCTGTGTCAACCTGGAGGTCCGTTTCTAGTGGGGTACCCCAAGGCTCTGTCTTGGGACCGGTTCTCTTTAACATTTTCATCAATGACTTGGAGGAAGGGATACGGGGGAGCCTGATCAAATTTGCAGATGACACCAAACTGGGAGGAGTAGCAAACACATCAGAAGATAGGAGAAACCTCCAGGAGGATCTGGATAAACTGGAATCCTGGTCTGTAACAAATAGAATGAATTTCAACAGGGAGAAGTGCAAGGTTCTGCACTTAGGCAATAAAAACCAAAAACATAGGTATAAAATGGGGGATACTTGGCTTGGCAGCACAACATGTGAGCGGGATCTTGGAGTCGCCGTGGATCACAAGCTGAACATGAGTCAGCAGTGTGATGTGTCTGCAAAGGAGGCAAATTCCATTTTAGGTTACATTAAGAGGACTGGAGCTTCCAAGTCACGAGAAGTTATAGCTCCTCTTTATTCTGCATTGGTTAGACATACCTTGAGTACTGTGTTCAGTTCTGGGCATCTCACTAGAAGAAAAATGCCGCCAAACTGGAGCAAGTCCAGAGGAGAGCGACAAGAATGATCACTGGGATGGAAGAGAAAGCCCTACGAGGAAAGGTTAGGGGAACTTGGGATGTTCAGCCTGGAGAAGAGACATGATTGCCCTCTTCAGATACCTGAAGGGCTGTCATAGGGAGGAAGGGGCCAATTTGTTCATAGCTGCTTCTGAAAGCAGAACTAGAACCAATGGGTACAAACTGCAAGAGAGGAGATTCCGGCTGGAAATCCGGAAAAAATTCCTGACGGTGAGGGCGGTTCGGCAGTGGAACAGATTGCCAAGGGAGGTGGTGGACTCTCCCTCACTGGGGATCTTCAAGCAGAGGCTCGATGAGCACCTGTTGGAGATGCTCTAGGGGGAATTCCTGCTGCAGGCAGGGGGTTGGACTAGATGACCTACTAGGTCCCTTCCAACTCTATGATTCTATGATTCTCAGGTGTGCCGGAAGAATTAGGAGATTGACATTCATTAATAGGAAAATTGGGGGATTTGAACAGTCAAGGTGTGCCTTGACAATTTTTGTGCCTTGTTAAGTGTGCTGTGAGATGAAAAAAGTTGAAAATCACTGCTCTATATTTAATTTATTTAATTTATTTAATTAATTTTATCCCGCCTTTCTTCCCCTGCAAGAGGGAGCTCAAGGCGGCTAAAAAAATGTAGGATTTTTTTGGAGTATGTATATCCCATGAATAACAGATACAGATGTGAATAATACCGTTGTGTCTTTAATAATTACAGTAAAACCTTGAATTGAGAGCGTTTTGGATTGAGTGTGTTTTGCAAGACAAGCAAACATTTCCAATAAATGTTGACTTGCAACACAAGCGAATAAGTAGTCCCAGCTGAGATACAACCGGTTTCAGTGCTCCGCGAGCTCCTCTTCAGCCTCTCCTGAGAATGCCTATGCATGTCTACTCTGAAATAAACCTATTACTTACAAAGAAAATGAAAAAATTAATAGCTAAAGGATTACACTCCTGTGTAAGGGGGACAGATTGTAACCTGAGAGACTATGGGCAACTACAGGGAGTCCTTGCCCCGTTGTAAGAACAACTTACTCTGGGTTCCAATATGAATTTCTCATAGGTTTTCGCTAGGTGGTGCAGTAACTACAGGTGCACGTAAAGACTCTTACATGCTCCCATAGTTACTCTGGATTTGGGGGTAAGGCTGCAATCCTAAAGACACTTTCCTGTGAGTAAGACCCATTGAAGACAATGGGGCTTACTTTTGAGTAGACATGGTTAGGATTGTGCTCTAAGGCTGCAATCCTCAAGACAATTTCCTGGGAGTAAGCCCCATTGAACAGAATGTGGCTTTCTTTCGAGGAGACATGGTTAGGATTTTGCTCTTAGTGTTTATTTTTCTTTATATTTTGTATTATATGATAGTATTGTAATCATTTTTATATGAATATTTTTGGGATGTGGAATGAATCGTTTGTGTTTCATTATTTCTAATGGGAAAATTCACTTCAACATACAGTACAAGCGTTTTGGTTTCCAAACATGCTTCAGGAATGAATTATGCTCGTAAACCAAGACACCACTGTCCCGTAGTTACTCTGTATTGTAGCCTTACTTGTTTTTTGTTGCTTAGATGCTATTCCTGGGCGTAACCAACCATGAAGAGTTGTTTAAGTAAAAACCTTGTGTATATCATCCTGAACAAAGGAGAGAATAGAAATATTACTTTTGCTACAACTAATAATAAGTTGTAGACAACTGGATTCTGACACGGAGGTGCTGTGAGACTGTAATGTTGAGTTATGTTTCAAACATATTCCTTGATGAGCAAAAACAGCGCTATTGGACATGAACATGAAGTCTTGCTGCAAGAAATGCTTTTGGCGAAAAAGATACCTTTTTTAGGTAAGAATTTATAATATAATGTTGTACCTTAGCAGTGAAAATCTCCGTCATTGTTTGTATGACCAAAGGGGGGGGGAAGAGTCTCCACTGATGCGCTGTGTTGGGTAGCAAAGGAAGGCTAACAAATGATTGATGCACTACATGTTATCTTTTATTGATTCAGACCTGAGCAGGAACCTAATACTAATACCTAATACTCCATATTGCACGTGCACAAGCTAGCAATTAATATTTTATAGAATAAGTAGCTGGGAAAAAATGCTTTAATATCAGCTGCTGAATTACTTTTGGTGTCATGAGATATTAGCCATAGGCTGCAATCCTAAAGTCACTTTCCTAGGAGTAAGACCCACTGAACAGAATGGGGCTTACTTTTGAGTAGACTTACCCTACAATCCAGAGTAACTACGGGAGCACGTAACAGACATTACGTGTACCCATAGTTTCTGCATCATCTAGTGAAAACCTATGGGAAATTCATATTGCAATCCAGAGCAAATTGTTCTTACACCGGAGCAAGGACTCCCCATAGTTACTCTGGATTGCTCCCATAGTTAGGATTGTGCTCATAATCAAAGTCTTAGGGCACAATCCAGAGTAACTACGGGAGCACCTAAGAGACATTACTGCACCTGTAGTTACTGCACCACCTACTGAAAACCTATGGGAAATTCATACTGCAATCCAGAGTAACTCGTTCTTACTCCGGAGCAAGGACTCCCTGTAGTTACTCTGGATTTCACCCTTAGAAAGAAGCTTAAGAAATATTAGCTGCATAATGCTTTATGTGTTTTCAAAAATATACAGGAGGAGATTCTTAGCATATATGAGGATCTCCTATTTTCAACATGTTTGAAGTAATATTTGTTTACTGCTTAAACTTTACTACTAATATTTATTTACTACTTTGCTGCTTGAAGAACACAATAAATTCCATTTTCTTTGGATTTGTATGCAATGCAGGAACATCTCAATGAAACGGGCTATTTTTTCCACCATGCAAAGCAATTTGCAACACATCTTTTAGAATTAAGCCAAAATTAATGTCTTTCTCCAGTGAAAATTCCTTTCTTAAATTTGTTTTCACATTCTCTTTATTTAATTACCTGTAACCAGTCCACCCTGTCTTATGGGTTTGAATCAGCAACAACTGACATAATTTTATTATCTATGACATAGATATTTATTTGATGAGTTTCATATTATGATTTGAAAACACTTCCAAAGATAGGACCTTGTCTTTGGGCTCATCCTTAATTTTTTAATTATATTTAATAGCCCTTGTATATTCCATCAGTAAAGAGGAAAGCAATAGCTGACCAAGATAGAGATTCAATATAATCCCAACATACAAAGCTGATGTCATTATGGCTTCTATTGGATTTTGGGCCAGTGGATGTGTCCAAAAATATAGTAATGGAAAAGACCCTAGAAATGGCTGTTATTCATCCAACAATTACGTTTAGGATGAAATCCAGAGTAACTACAGGGAGTCCTTGCTCCGGTGTAAGAATAATTTACTCTGGATTCCAATATGAATTTCCCATAGGTTTTCACTAGGTGGTGCAGTAACTACAGGTGCACGTAATGTCTCTTACGTGCTCACGTAGTTACTCTGGATTGTAGGGTTAGTGAGACTACAGCTTCAGTTGGACAGATAACATTGTACTGATCCTGAACAACACATGCAGTGAGAACGAGGTGGTATGAAGGACAACATAATTTTCAGCCGTACCACTCAAATAGGAGGTACCACTTTGAGTGCAAAGAATATACTAAAAACCTGTTTCCTGCTATATGTTTAATCTGTAGGAAACATTTTTCATAGGGAGACATTAAAAATATGTTTCCCGACTTGCGCTCTGAAGTGATGAAACCATTCATGTATCTATTGCTCTATTCTTGCATCAATTTACTTAATTTATAAAGCAAGCCCCATTGTTTTCATATGAGGAGTGACCTGTCTTGTAGAAGTTTAAAGTTCTAAATTTGTAGTTTGGAATTCCTTTAAACAGAATATTCAGAAATAGCATTTGGATTTAAGAAAAAAATACTTGATTGGTTTTCATGAATTTTGCTTTGTCTTTTGTCACTTTTTAAAAATTGTGTCATTGACTCAAAGGATTCACATTAAAAAAAATTGTGTTTGGACTTGGGAATCACCAAGATAATTTCTTTTTTTCCCTGTCTTCTCACTGCTGCCATTCTGGTGGATGAATGGTACAAAGTTCAAAATAGAAGTAAATCAAAAGTCTATGATGATGTATTACTCTTACAATAACTTTTCAGTTAAGAATAGGTTTTATAATCTTTTTCTGCCAGACATATAAATTGAGAAAAAATACAGTATGTCTGCATTATGATAATACTCGCTATTTTTAAAGTTACTCAGAAAGATTCAATCAGCTAAAATATTTCCTTATTTTGAGTATTTTTCAGCAACAAAGTACTGTATGACAGGTTGAATTAATGATGTTTATAATGAAGACATAAAAATGCAGAGATGACAAAGAAGCATTTTTATATTCATGTTTCAGGTTTGCTAAGAAGGTTCATTTAATCTGACACAGCATTGCATGCTAAGAAGGGATGTGTATGAGTGCACTAGTAACTCCTCTATCTCTGTTTTAAACTAGCATTAAATTATTCTGCTATCTAGTTAATAGAATAATGCAATTCAATCTAATTGTATTTTAATTATATTTTAACAGTGTTTTAATCTTTATTTATGATCTATTTTAATGATGTTTTATTTCCCTGGTGTTAGCCGCCTTGAGCTCCCTCTTGCAGGGGAGGAAAGGCGGGATACAAATAAATAAATTAAATAAATAAATAAATAAATAATAGTATTGTTTTTAACTTTTATTCTGTATCTAGCTGAAGATCAGCTACGTGCAAAAGGTTATGACAAAACACCAGACTTCATATTAGAAGTTCCGGTTGGTGAGTACATGAGATTTTTCCTCCTTGCAGGTGAATCTGTCTATACTGAAATACAAACATCTTATCGATATCATGCCAGACCCTGGGGTTATCTCAGGAGTACATTAAGCAATGGAAGTACTGATCCAAGTCCAGCAAGAATTATTTCTGGGAAAGAAGTGATCTTTCATTTAGTTTGAAAAAGTGATCTTCCAAACTGGCCCAAGAACCACATCCATGAACAAGCGAATGCAGACATCCTTCCACAAATCCACAAACATGGATTTATTCAAACACAAAAGGTATCAGGCCAGGAAGAAAAATTTAAAATACTCTTTATTCAAAGCAAAAATACATCTACCATTCCTCTGAGGTAAGCTGGAGATATTGCTTTTCAGATTTCTTGTCCTGGCAGCCCAAACCTCTGAATACATATTAAGTGCCAACTGATAGATGGCACCAGGCAATGAAGTGAAGGCATCCTATAAATGGTAATCAGGTCAACAACATCCAGCTGTGCCCCATTTTCCAATGTCCTCAACACTGTTGCAGAAAATCTGCTTTTCCCTTTTAACATAGAGAAAAGAGGTGGAAGATTTGGTTGTAGCAGGTTAAACAAGTGTACTATAAGCACCAGGCTGTTCAGGGTTACACCTTGGATTTGGTACACTTTATTATGTTTTGGATCTAACTCTTCCCCTTTTCTGCCTCTTTCTCATGAAGTATTAGAGGCTCAGTTTTCAGTGATTGCCTGTTGCTAACAAAAGCATAACTTAGCGTGAAATCCAGAGTAACTACCAGGAGTCCTTGCTCCAGAGTAAGAACAAGTTACTCTGGATTGCAATATGAATTTCCCATAGGTTTTCACTAGCTGGTGCAATAACTACAGGTACACATAACGTCTCTTACGTGCTCCCATAGTTACTCTGGATTGTAGGGTTACTATCTTTTTCTTGAGGTCCCCCAAACCTAGAAGTATAATTTCACAGTGCAGAGAGATTTGGAGAAGACAGGAAGAATTTCTGGTAATGGTGCCCTCTGCTTCTTGTGTAAGTTGGAGGTGGCACTTGTGCAAGAGAGTATATCCCCCAAATCCAGAATAACTACGGGAGCACATAAGAGACTTTACGTGCACCCGTAGTTACTGCACCACCTAGTGAAAACCTATGGGAAATTCATATTGGAATTGAGAGTAGGTTGTTCTTACAGCGGAGCAAAGACTCGCTGTAGTTACTCTGGATTTTGCCTATGTCTTGTTGACACCTACTCCCTGATGGAACTCTAAAAACTCCCAATGCTTTGTGTGTTTCTCTCTGTGATGCTGGCAGTGCGTTCTTGAATGTCAACTAAGAATTCAAGTGTGTTCTAATATTAGAACGGCCTGTCACTGAGAACAGTGCTTGCAGATTTAGGAAATATTTGGAGCAGTTGCCACAAACTAATGTTGATCAATGTGATTAGGGAGCATCTCTGAAAGTAGACCAAAAATTATAAGTAGTTGTAAGTCATTCTATGTAGAAAGGAAGAAATAGTGGAATATAGCTTTGTATAGCTGGACCTCAGTTGTCTGAACTTTTACCAGAACTTTTAAAAATACAGAAAAAGTCCATTATTGTGTTTAGTTTTGTAGCACATATTTTCAGTAGTTCCCATTTGCTGTGTTGTTGGCCAGTGGTGTAGCTAGAGGGGGGGGCAGAGCAATCAGTCCTGAAGGGAGCTTCACTGCTGCATGAAAAAACCTCTACTTTCAAAGCAATTCCAGTGAAAAACAGAACTATATGGTGAGACTCCCTCCAAGACTGATGCTCCACCCCCCCTTGCTATACCACTGTTTTTAGTGATATTATAGGAGCTGAGCCTCATTCTGCATAATCTTTTTAATATATTTCTAGGCTCTTTACCCTTCGTGCCATTTCTTTTTTACCTGATTTTTAAACACTCTACCAAGAATAAGATCTACATTGCAAGAATAACGAACAGGTCTTCTTGCTCGTTATTTATTTCTGTTATTGTCGACTGCTTTTTAAGGGCACATGAACTTATATTTAAGACCATATTAATAGGCAAATCTGTTTTAATAACTCCGTAAAACATCAGAGTCTTAAACCATCGAAACATAAATATACAAAATAAAATCAACTTTTTTAAATTAATGGTGTGTGTATATACTTTTTCAGGAAAGCATTCTTTAAAGTTCAGTATCTTTGTATTGCACAAGTACATATTTGAATATTAAATCAGGAACATTATCTGTGTGGTGTCATGGGCAATTTTAGGATCAATCTTAAAAGAGAACCGACCGGTCTTAAGTCTATGTACAGTTTTTTTGTAGTCAGAGAATATATCCCATGTGGTTAAACATCTGGTGAAAACTGGCTTTCAGAAACCTAACCATAGTTGCTAAGAATTCGGCTGAGACCTTGGAAAAGGGCCGGGGAGATGTGCTGAAAAGCAGTAGGAGTTGCAAAATAATCCAGGGAGCAGTCAAAGGTCCATAGGAAGAGAAGAGATTGCAAGGAGCAATAGTGTGTTAATGTTATTTCAAGCATGCTTCCAGGATTAATCTGGAACCAGTTACAGATGTCTAAATCAGTAGGACATCATTCCTAAGTGGCAAAGTTTTTTTAACGGAATATTGTCTTTAGAAAGTCATGCCTTTGCTTCTGGATAGCCCTCCAGGGAGAAGATGCTGGATATGAACTCAGTTTCCTGAGTTTAAAATAATGAACGTTGACAGGAAAATGGCAGACCCTAGCTTTTACCGAGGAAAAAAATATCTGTCATTAATAGTGGATTCCAATTTAGATATAAATCAACCGTTGATGGTGATGCAAAATAAACGTTACATGATATTGTTTCTGTTCCAGAAACTTGACTGCAGCTAAGCCAGCACCTCAACTAGTGGTACTCATATCATTGGTGGTACATAAGGTGGTGTCTGGTGGCATTCACAGGACCCCGTCCCCGGCTCACAAGACCAGCAACACAATATGGCAAGCAGCAGAAAGAGGCTCAAATTGGTGGAAAGTGCTCCAGCACGTATTTTTGAACGCTCAGAGCCTCCCATCTGCCCAGTGTTTGTTGTGTTGCATCTAGTCTCCCAATACATAGGTAACTGGTGGTGACATCATCTCCAGTTACTTCCAGTTACTATCAAGTTCCGCTGTGGTACTGTCAGTAGGTGGACCATGTAAATTGGAACAGATGTGCTCACCCATTACCAGTGTTTGTTGTGTTGCATCTAGTCTCCCAATACATAAGTAACTGGTGGTGACATCATCTCCAGTTACTTCCAGTTACTATCAAGTTCCGCTGTGGTACTGTCAGTAGATGGACCATGTAAATGGGAACAGATGTGCTCACCCATTTCTCTTTGCATCCCTTCGAGAACATGTGCACACCACAGGATGAAGCACGCACTCAATTGACACAGCTGTACCAGTACTGAAAAGCTGGATAGGATTAGGCATTATTCTTAAGATCTTTCATTTTAAGTGTTTCCAAATATCTCAGAGCTTGAATTAATACTGGTGACTTTTTTCTCTCCTTTTAGCTGTGGAAGGACATACCATTCATTGGATTGAAAGCAAAGCTTCATTTGGTGATGAATGCAGCCATCAAGCTTACCTGCAAGACCAGTTCTGGAGTTATTGGAACAGGTAGGTTTACAACCTTTTTATTTGATGCTCACGTAGCATCTTAGTAACGTTTCTTCTTTGTAACCAGATATCTCTATGGACAACTTCCAGTTTGGCCCATATCATCTCAGTTGTATTTAAACATGCTTAGGTCGTGTGCTGGAGCATACAAAATCTAGACTTGGGCTTCTCAAGACAAATCAGGCATTTCAAAGTGGTGTTTTGCAACGCAGTCCACACCTTTCAAAAACCCAGCCTTCCTTAATACAAATTAAGGAAAAGTGGATTTTAATAACTGGAATTTGTTACTCATGACCTGAATTTGTCACCTACATTTTTTATATGGTGGCGTCTTTTTGTTTTGTATGGTATCTATTTTTTAGAATTTTATTTTACTTGCCTTATTCCTTCAGTGGAAGAATATTTGTAGAAGTTATATCTGGATATATGTCTTTTGGGGAGCTTATCAAATCCTCTTGTCTTGTATGCTCAATATTTTGTTTCTAGCACCCACATAACCTTTGCTTGTATGGTCTAACAGGTAGAGCATTACGATTCATTAATTGAAGACAGAAACATTTGTCTTAAAAGAGACCTACGCTTATATTCAAATCTCAGATTGTCTTGCAGAACAGTAAGATCAAAGTCAAGCATGGCTAGCATTTCAATTAGTAGAACAATTTCTTGAGTATGGTGCACACCAAAGCTTGAAATTCCTCCTGTGCATCATATTTTGACTCTGCTTGCTTCTATCCCCGGAGAACCTTCTGCACAAAAAAGTAACATCAGTGGTACACTCTTTCACTTCATTTTTCAAATGGAGGCCTCTCCGAGGAGTATTATTTTGGTCATAGTAAATCTAGATCCAGTGGAGGGCCTCTTGCAGCTCTATGTTTAAAGGTGATGTGCCTGTTGATTTGAAGATCGGTAGGTCAGCGGTTCAAGACCCAGATGATGCATGAAGCAACATCCTGGCGACAGATTCCTGCAACAGGCCAGCCAGATTTCCCCATGTCGTGTCCATCACCTAAAGTGGACCATGCCATGAGTGGGAATAACACTAAGAAAATGATGATGAGTAAATCTAGTTCCAGTCTTCTGAAATTATTTTTTTCCTTCTGTGAGATCTAACAGGCAAGTGAGAAGAAAATTCCAGTGCAATTCTAATACTGAAGCATCCCTTTTAGCTAAAAAGGGCATCTGGATATTCATATCAAATTCATATATTCTTCACTTGACCTCTGTGTGTTTTAAAAAAACCAAAACCAATTGCTTCTGTAAAGGAAGTGAAACTACTTTTTCAGGGCAAGACTGGATCACGCTATTATGGGTAGAGTTTGCAGACTGAAAGCAAAATGCCACTGGCTGGAATCTCCATTTATTTCTGTGAAACACTGTTTTCATTTTCCAATAATTCCAAAAAATCTCTTTGCTGAAGAGTACTTCTTCCTGTCTTTCCCTTGTTAATAATGCAGTACTCTCAATGCTTTTTTATTGTTTTCTCACCTATTTTTTTTTGTTTTTTCCCCCCAAAATGTCCCTATACTGTTAAGTCTAGGATCACCTAATTCCTAACTATTTAAGCAAATTGTGCAGTGTTTCTAAAACTCTGGGTCAGGACCCACTAAGTAGGTCAGTAGCCCACTTCAGGTGGATCTTTATTCATCTATATTTTATTTTTAATAAACAGTATTTGGAAAAATTAAAGTGATCTGTACTTTTAACAGGCCACTATTTATATGCTTTTAACAATGATAATCAACATCACTTCTAGGTTATTGATATAACTACTAGTGGATCCTGCCCAATTGCCATTCTAAAAAGTGGTCTCGGTGCAAAAAGTTTTAAGAAGCACTTAAAAGCACTCTATTTCTTACAACATAATCCAGAGTAACTACAGGAGCTCTTAGGTTGACGTAAGAAAAATTTACTCTAGATTGCTATATGTATTTCCCGTTGGTTTCCCATAGGTGGTACTGTCACTACATCAACGTAAATGTCTCATACGTTGATGTAAGAGCTCCTGTAGTTACTCTGGATTTTGCTGTTAGTCTGGCACAAATTCTTATCCAGATTAACTAAATGAGGAGAATGAAGAGATGACATTTCTGCATTTTTCTTGTGTACCTACTTGCTTAGAGGACATAATTCTGACCCCATGGTACCCTGTTAATGCTACCTCTCCTGCAACCTGTGAAGCGTTGCAAAGCCTGTAAAAACATGCGCTACCAAGGGTGCTGCAATGACTTTAGTGTGATGTTGCGCTACCAGTGGTGCTGCAATGTGCTACATGCGCTACCAGTGGAGCTGCAATGACCTTTAGTGTGATGTTGCTGCTGGTGGGGACAAGTAGAGCCAAGGATTGGGACCAGGCAGATATTGACAGCAGTGGCATTCTCTCTCTGTCCCAGATTTGAAGTGCTCCCTTTGGCCTAACAAACTTATGCCAGCAAAAGAGATTGCATAGATTTGAGTTGGGCCTACTCTGGGTAGGTTTAAGGGGTACCTTAGACATTCAAAATGCAAAACAATTGCTCCACCATTGAGCTGTGGAACTTGTAAATCAAGAGTAGGCCACACTCATTCTCTGTGTTAATCATGCATGAAAAATATATATTAAAATATGTATGGAAATCTAATCTCAAATACTCTTATTTAGTTTAGTTTTAACCAGATAGTTGAATTCTAATGTCAAAGCAAATCCTTTGCAGTCCTGAAGCAAGACCTCTGTTATCACTGAGGGACACATTAATTAATAATTAGCAACTCCTCTGTCAATAACGGCTTCCAGTAAGTAAGGATGCAATCAGTTTACTTTTTCCATTGTTTGCAAATCTGGATGCTGCGTCTCTAGACTGTATTTTTAGTAAATCCCAAGAGAAACCTTGAGACTGTTATTATCGGTAGTAACTTTGCTACACTTGAAGAAGGCACTAACAAAATGTCTTCTTTGACACTGATATTAGAATAATGATAATTCCACATAATGAGAGAAGCATTTCTTCTACACTCTTTGAATATGAATAGCAAACCTTCCATCTCTTGAAATCTTTTTCTCATTTAATTGTAATCTAAACGTCTTTAGTACTCTGTGTATATGTAAAAGGAAGGAGGAAAGTTCCAAGTTAATCAATAGAAGTGCTCTAAATTTTCCATGTTAAGTTTACATTTAATTAACATACCGTGTTTCTTTCTAAATACAGTCTCTGAAGTACAATCCTAGGAATGTTGACTTAATCCACAATAAATGCACTTTGGATAGTAGTTGTAAAGCAAGATTTTAGATGTAAATCATTCAGAAGTTAATCACACAGTTCTCAATGGAACTTGGGGCCTGATCCAGTCAGGCCAGTGCTAATCATCTGCAGGCGCTCTCAGTAATGCGCACCTGCAACACACACTGCTGGCTCAGTGTTCTCATTGAGCCACACACTCCTAGGAACTCAAGGGCAAGTGGTGGGTGGCAATGCAGAAAGTTGGTGCGGGGAGAATACAAGGGAAAGAAAGAGTGGTGGAAGAGCGGAGCCGAATGGGGCAGAGATGGCAGCCTCTGCCAATGTATTCTGATCCTCTCCCGGCCAGGGAAACCCGACACAAGTCTCCTTGATCCTGTGCCCATTCAATAGCGGCCGAGTAGTCCCAACGTGGCCACCTGGCTACTATATGGAGTAAGGGAATGTTTGTTCCTTTACCCTACGGAGACCAGCACTTGCTTCCATTGGATTCAGTGGTCCTCACTTTACGTCCCTAAGCAGCTGGGAATCATAGTATTGGGGCTGTTATTTTCTAGTGTGCATTTAGCACTACAGTCTTAATTAGATTCGTTTGAATAAGGCAATAAATAATGATTCTGCTAAGGTTTTTACATTGATGTGGGATTCGCATTTCCACAGTATGTTTGGGAGTTTAATATCCCACAACCTTATTTTTAACATTTACTATTTTTACCCCCAAAAAGAGGTTAAGGTGGCAAGGATTGGACTTGAGAAAATATTGTTAAAATGTTTGGGAAATTTATCGAAGAAAGACATTCTTTAACTAGCACAATGTCAATATTATCTAGCACTTTTTCCCACTTAAAAGGTTGTATTGGCGATATACGTAGAAACATAGGGGCTTAGTGGAAACCTTGGGAGTTGGATTTGTCAAGCATCTAGGAAAACTGTTCATGCATACCCGGTATCCAAAGCTTCATTGGCAGCCCAAACACAAAGAACTGAAAGGTCATTCTTCTTCCTGCTATGTGATGGTTTGTTGACATATTTTGACACACTGGTACAATATGGAAAGGTTTTGACCTTACTGTAACGGTCGGGACTTAGGTTGGTTAAGTTATCCAGAGCTCTTGGATGCTCCACACTTTCTCCCATTATCTTCAACTTACTCTAAGACCTCTCTGAGCATTTGCTAATTTGTTTCCAAAAACGGACTTGACTGAATTACTGTCGTGAATAGTCATGAATTACTATCATCTTTTAATTCGCAATATAATTGTCTGGAGTAGAAACTTAATTCCGAGTCAACTCACAAAAATAAAAAGTCAGGAATGTTAATTTTCACAAAGAAAGCCGGTCATCCTAAGCCGAATGATACCTGTGTTATATTTGTGAGTTATTGGTTCAAAATGTGTTTTTTTTTTTGTAATTTTTCTTTAACTTAGAAGAATATGGACATACTGGTTATCATTCTGAATATACTGTATAATCTTAGGTATTATATTTTTTTAGCTTGACAGCTTCAGTGCATTTGGCATGGAGCCATTCCCCAGTTCTCACTACAGTTTGTGAAATTAATATGTTTATGATGGCTTCCTCCTTTTTCTGTAGTTCTAACTCTGCTATGACAGTAATAGAACATTCAATAAATTCACATAATATGTGATTAAGATTACACAGGATGATAAATTTCAATCTGGGAACACCTTTTCCATGCTGAACAGCGTCACGACATGCCAGATTTAGACTGTCATTTATTAATGTTTTTGAGACGGTATTATTTCTTCCAAAGTAAACATGGAGTATTATAGCTATCGTTGTTTAAATTATTTATCTTTCTTATTTTTCTCTACTCTTTCAAATACTGTTATAGCATTGGAGGTTATCCCCCAATACAGACAGTGCGCTTTCAACTTCCATCTACATTACCGCAAGGCTTCATCTCCAATTTCCTTGGTATTTCTCATTCAGATTAGACAAGCATCTTGGCTTAGGTACGATAAGAGCTGACAGCATAGATCCTGCAATGTTTGCCAAAGGCCTGGTCACAGACACTCCACTATGTCATAGAATGTCAACCCCCACAGACCTTACTTTTCAGAGCTCCTTGTAATTTTTAATTGACATTTACATCTGACATTTGAATGTACACCTTACTGCCTACCCTTTATCTACATATGAACAGTAAAAACCATTTTCTGTATAGTACAAAAGCTTTTGTTTTTTAAGGGAAGTTGTGCTGCTGCTAAAATTCAGATCTACTGAACTACTTCTATTACTATTACTACTACTAATAGTAGCTACTATTTTGAGTGATTTCCCAAGCAACTTACAAAACCCGGTCTCCGTGTGTGAAGATATAAGTTAAAATTAATTGGCAAAAACACAATAATGTGAAATACATACTGTGTATATACTGGTAATTATAATCCAGGATCATTTTATATGTGAGATTTTAAAGCAGAATTTTCAGTATAGCGATTCCAAATGCCTTTAAAAGTACAATTAAAAAGACAAAAATAATATTAGAAAACCACAATCGGTTCTGTACTATGTAGTGGTTTTTTCTGCAAATGTTTTCTTAATAGAAGTTTTAATTTTTCAAAAATTCAGTTTATTAAATTAATAAGGGTAATTATCCTAAGAAAGTTCACTTGCACATAAATGTCAATAAGCAAAGAACTAACTGAAGTGGTTTGTCACAAACGATGCTGCTTTTCTTCTAATTAGTTAATTTACATTTTACAAATTAACAGTAAAAATTCTGATAGAAGAAGCTCCAGCGGCACACCATAGCATTACTGACCTGAATTTGTATCTGCCAAATTTAAGTTAATTAGAAATGGAGATGCTGTTTGTTTTATCTGTCACGAAGCTCGTCTTTAAAAAAAGGCTAGGCGCTTCCCCCCCAACATTTATCATCTAAATAATAGTCTTCCCAAGATGGCATCCTCATAATAAACTCTTTTCAGTGGAGTGATGGGTAATGAAGCTTGCTTGTGAAGGCAGCGAAGAAATGTTGTCTAGCCAAATGCATGAATATGATGGCTGGAAAATCAGTGGACTTTCTCAGTCATCAATCTTTTTAGTAGCCTCTTACATATCTGAATATTTTGATAGATGATCTAATAATTGAGTTATCTATCTTTCTAACTATCAGAGTTGCATAAAAATTATTCTCACATACTGCTGAATATTAAATGTATTAGACATCCAGTAAATTTTTCCAAAAAAAAAAAAGAAGATCCAAGTGTTGGAGGAATTTTATTGCATACTTGCTCTCTGTAAATTAGAGCACGAGCCTAACCATGTCTACTCTAAAGTAAGCTCCATTGTGTTCAGTGGGTATTATTCCCAGGAAAATGTGTTAAGGGTTGCATCCTTAGTAAAGTGAAAACTAAAGATTGAAGCCGTAAATATTGTACAAGGGGGGAAAGGTAAATAAAGGGCAGGAAACTGATTAACCCTACAGTCCAGAGTAACTACGGGAGCACATAAGAGACATTATGTGTACCCGTAGTTATTGCACCACCTAGTGAAAACCTATGGGAAATTCATATTGGAATCCAGAGCAAATTGTTCTTACACCGGAGCAAGGACTCCCCGTAGTTACTCTGGATTGCGCCCTTAGTTCAAAAATAAGGCTGCAATCCTAAAGACACTATCCTGAGATTAAGACCTGTTTAATACAATGGGGTTTATTTTTGAGTAGACATGGTTAAGATTGTGCTCTGAGTCTGCAGACTATGGAAAGCAAGTAAAATACAAGGTAATTTTAATGAAAATTGGGGTTGGAGATGTAAAATAAAATATTCTGTACTTGATTTAATGAGCAGCAGCAATTGTTTTCCCTTTACAGGTTGGGCATCCCTTATTCAGAATTTTGAAATACAGAATATTATTAAATATGGAACTTTTTTGAGCAGCAATGTGACTTTAAAGAATGATAAAATGTTTTGCTTTAAAGAAATAAAATCACATTTATTGTGTTTTTCCTGCACAAATCGTATTTCACACAAGGAATTTTAAAACGTAATTGTATAAAATTGTTTTCTGGCTACATGTAAAAGGGTATATAAAACATGAAGTTAGACTTGGGCCCATTTCCAGTATGACTCATTCTGTATATGAAAGTATTATGAAATATGGAAAAAGTTAGTATTCAGCATTTCACTTCAGATAAGAGATTCCCAACCTGTATCTGGGTTTGCTTTCATCTGATTAAACACAGGACCAATTGTATGGGAGACTATCATTAAGATTTTCTTTTTTTTCTTTTTTTAAAAAGGTTTTTACTTATTGGCAGCATAATAGTGTTGCTTTCAAGTTGGGGGAAGTGGTACTTTTGCAGAAGATGTTCATTTTGATCATTTTCTCTTGGGATCCCCTCCCCACTCTAAATCTGTATACCTCCCCAAAAGTAACTTTCCGAGGAGAGGGGATTTAGAGCCCAATCCTGAGCTCGGCACATCAGCTTACTGCCAGCGCGCACTGTTGTAAATGTGCTATAAGGCACATTTGCAGGGCTAAGGGCCAGAACAAGCCCATGGTTGGCTAGCACCTGTGGAAGGTCAGGAGTCCCCCACTTGGCAGCTGCCAAGGGTACCAGTGGCAGAAAGGCAAGTGGGGAGGTGTGAGGAGGGCAAAGAGAATGTGGGGAGGAGGCATGGCAGGGGGTGGAAGCAGGCAGGACCACCAGCTTCATAGCCCCACATCAGGTCTCACGGCTCTACATGAAAGCTTTTGATTCACCTTAAAATAAGGTGATATCTTAAGATATCTTAAGATATCTTAAGATTCACCATAAGATAAAGATAAGATGCTTCTCTTATCCAAGGGAAAGGGACAAATCTCTTGAGGAGCCAGTGGCAGCTGCCCTGTGAGTACTGGATACGGCAGCATCAATTTTTATTTATTTAATTATCTTTTAAGTTCTGTATTTTGATCCCAAATTCTCTCCAAAGAGATCTCAGGTGCCTATTTTGGCACCACCGTACTACTGGGTCTAACCCCACAATCCAGAGTAACTACGGGAGCATGTAAGGGACATTACGTGTACCCGTAGTTACTGCACCACCTAGTGAAAACCTATGGGAAATTCATATTGCAATCCAGAGCAAATTGTTCTCACACTGGAGCAAGGACTCCCCGTAGTTACTCTGGATTGCGCCCTAAGTCACTAAGGACCTAATTCTATCTGGTATAGATAGAATTGCACCAGTGCAATTCTGTCCAGTGCACCCTAAGATACAGGAACCAATGTTCCCTTACCTTGAGGAGGCCTCCAATATGCACCCCCATAATGCAAGATGCTTCATGTGCCCCATTGACAGGGTTGAATGGTTGCTGGAAAGTTGGAAAGGTTTGGGGGCCCTAAACGTGCGTATGCAACTGAGGACAATTTCTCAATATGTATAGGTGAGACAGTATATGAAACAGTTTTCTTTCAATATGTATGTTATCACACCATTATGGCGACAATCTAGAGTAACTATGGGACTATAGTTTGAGACCCCTATTAGCCTTGCACCCCCAAATAAGGAAGACTGGAGACAGATGCTTGGAATAAAACTAGGACCACTTTATTTAAAACTCAAATACAAGGGAAATACATCAGGACTCAACTCAACCCCCAGTCCTGAGGAAAAGGGCACAGTTGACTCCCCTATAAATCAGGTGTGCCACCAGATTCAAAGCACAGGCCTCACTATGCAAGGGACCAGCTTATGATCACCAGCCCATGGTAACCATGCAGCATACTATGGCAAAAAGCCACAGGGGTATTTTTACTTACCACTGATGGGGTAAGTAACAATCCCCTCAGCCACAGTTAGGGCGCAATCCAGAGTAACTACGTGGAGTCCTTGCTCCGGTGTAAGAACAGTTTGCTCTGGATTGCAATATGAATTTCCCATAGGTTTTCACTAGGTCGTGCAGTAACTAAGGGTACACGTAATGTCTCTTATGTGCTCCCGTAGTTACTCTGGATTGTAGGGTTAGCTTCTTTTCCAGGATTAGCCCTGGTAGCCAATCTGGGCTGGAGCAGGGCAACTGGACTGTGGCAAGGTAATAACTCCACAGTCTTTCTTAACCATCTGTGTCCCATCACACATTTTTGCTATGGACACACACACACAAAACATCCATTTTTAAAAATTCCTTTATTACATTTATGGATTTATTCCTGGATTGTGAAAGTGTAAATATACAGCTTATCAGATGTGTGACTTTATTAATAAAATAAACACCTTTCTCTGCGTATAAGCTTTCTCTGATAACATTACAAAGCCTTACTAGCTATGATGCTGGGGGAAAAAAAGTTGTCACCTATTATTCTTCAGAGGTTTGTCGTTTATCAAAAAGAGGCAGTCTGCCCCGGGAGGATCACCGTGGACAGTCCTATTTGTGTGGTCTAGGCTTGTCTCTTCAGGTTTCATTATTAAGGGCTGATATGTAGTTAGTTCTTATCAAAACTAATACTATCTGAAATACTGGGCTTCCTGTGGTCACACAACCAACATAAAGATTTCTTCAGTGTGACTAATATTACTAAAGACAGTCCCTACAGTCCAGAACTACGGAACACGTAAGAGACATTACATGTATCTGTAGTTACTGCACCACCTAGTGAAAACCTATGGGAAATTCATATTGCAATCCAGAGCAAATTGTTCTTATACCAGAGCAAAGACTCCCCGTAGTTACTCTGGATTGTGCCCAGTATCTCTTTAAAGTTGAACATTACTTTGGTTTATATATCAGTTACATTGTTTACCTAGGGGCACAATCCGGAGTAACTACGGGGAGTCCTTGCTCTGGTGTAAGAACAATTTACTCTGGATTGCAATATGAATTTCCCATAGGTTTTCACTAGGTGGTGCAGTAACTACGGGTACACGTAATGTCTCTTACGTGCTCCCATAGTTACTCTGGATTGTAGGGTAGTTTTACTAAGGGTTTTTGTAAATGTACGGTACATATTGGCATATCTACAAAAATTGAAGTGTGGCAATCTTAAATTTCAAATTAAATGTTGTCTGAATTAGTTCACTTCTAGCTTCCTTCGGAGGGCTGGCACAACCCCTACTGATTTTTTAAATCCAATTTTTGTGGTAGTGGTGCAATTGTGGGAGCGATGATGGAAGTCACCACTGGGGTGTGTCACACCATCCCACTTTGGGAAATGTTCACTTTTAGTTATTCCAACTAACTTGTTGCAAATTTGCTCATAGTTACAGAATCGAGCAAAGTGTTTTCTGATGTTATGCATTAAGATCACAGTTCTGAATTCCACAGTAGATGCTCACAGCCAGAGGTGCCTCGCAGGAGTGTTTTTGAGTTTTGGAGGCCTGAAGCTCTAACCCACTTGAATAAAGACAATGATGGCACTGAGTTTCTGTCCAGAGTTAATCAGCTGCAGAATTTGTAAACTGCACATATGTCAGAGTTGAAAATGTTAGCGCTCCGGTAGAAGCTTGAAAAGGTTAGATCTGATAAAAGCCATCAGCAGTTAAAGAAAGTGATTTATGGGACTGTAATGACACAAAATGCCTCATTTATCACTCCTATATAGATAGGTTAAGGTTTCAGTGTCATACTTTAAAAAAACTTGACCACTTAGAATTGTCACAATAAGTCCTTAATTGCCCATCATGCATTTCAGTTTGTATTTCCCTCTCCTGGTTTTTGTGCAATTTTCTTTCAAATTGCCATTAAGCTTTCCACGTGGCTCTGTTTGGAGTTGTCCACATTAATAACTTCTAGAGCACATTTTTCAGCCATACAAACATTTTGAATTAGGTAATACTGTACATAAGATGTATAATCTGATAAATTCATGAATTAATAAAAACGAAACAAAGCAAATTACAGTGGTTACTTTTTCACCAGTTCTTTCCTGGTATTTTTATAATTTTTTTTATATTTTTCACACACACCTTGAATTCAATATTGTGATTCTGAAGTTGGCCAGTTATTGTTCCCCATTTTACCTCCATGTGCATTGGTTTAATAAACAAGTGACAATTGTGTTGAATAAATGCTTTTACTGAGAAAATCCTATTGATTACTTTTATATTAATATAAATCATGACTTCACTGTTGACTCCAACAAGTTGTATCTCCTAGTAAATGAAGGATTATGCATTTCATACAGAGGGCCGAAGTTAGCATTAATGGTGTTTTCCAAGGGCCGGAGTCCAATCTTATGCATGTCTACTTGGAAGTAAGTCCCATTATAGTCAATGAGGCTTACTTTCAGGAAAGTGTGAAGAAGTTCTTGGGGCCACTTGAAACGGTGAGGAATGCCGCATTCTGCCCATGGGATTTGTGTTTGACACCTGTGGATTACATGTAGAAACATAGTAAAAATACCCAGTTTGAAAATTCATCAGATCATTTTTTTAATTAAGCATGTTTTATTTTTTAATTTATTTATTTTAATTATTTATATAATTAATCAGTTTTCCCTCAATAACCTCAGTCATAAGAACCATCAAAATCAAAAAGACAAGTTAAGTCATGATTAACTTCATTCAATTTAATTCAACTTAATTAAATCCTTGAATTTAATTCAAGGATTAAATTCATTGCAGGACTTCAAGGATTGCATTCATTGCAGTGCTAACCTGTGCATGTCTGCTCAGAAGTAAACCCCACTGAATTCAATAAAAGGTCCTTCTTGATAACTGTATGCAGCTCTAGTTTGGCACCTGTGGCATCTAAATACTAGCTAAGAAAGACACAATGAATTTACAGACAGAGCCATCTGTTGCAATCCTAGATTGGGTCAAAGCAGGACCCCTTGGCTGATTCACAAATGTTGAAAAACTGCTGTAGTAAGGCATTTTTGTGTCAGCTCAAGAATAGACTGCTCCTCCATGTCTACTTGGAAGTAAGTCCAGTTGTGTTCAATAAGACTTACTCCCAGGAGAGCCCAAGAGGTCCCAACCCCCCACTTTGAAGACCGCTACCCTAATGAACTGCTCAAATTACTGCCAGCAATATTTTTGACACTGATCTAAATACAGTAGCCCCATAGATCCATACTTTCTGGCTCATCATCCATCTATCTACAGTATTGGGGCTCCATGGGACACACTGGGGCTCCTCACCCTTACCCAAAGGTGACTTTCAGGCAGCTTCAATCTCTTTGAAATTGATTGGGCTTATATTAAACATTTTTAACTTGACCCATTAATTTCAATGGAACTTGGGAATAAAGTAATTAATGTTCTCTGGATTCATAATAAAGCATATATTAGAAACATATGTATGGAACAGGGATTTCCAAACCCAACCCCAGGACTAGATGCAGCGGGTGGTGAGTATCCATACAAGCCCCATCATCCGACCCTTCGGTAAGCCCTGTAATCCTCTGTAGGTGAAGGATGCTGTGCTCCTGACCCTCCAGAGGATATTGTGAGGGCAAGGAAGTCTGCCTGCACCTCCTCTTTCTGTGTATGAAATTGCTTATGAATTGCTTTGAATATTGCCCTGTCTCTGTCAGAAAGTGTCACATCTCAAATATTTTCACTGATGTAAATTTATTCAAATTTGAAATGTAAAAAAATTCTTTTTTCCTGTCCCGACAGTGTCAGAAAGATGATGTGGCTCCCCTGCTAAACGTTTGGACACCCCTAGTATGGACATTTAGACACCCCTAGAAAAAATGCTAAACTGTCATCTAACTTCATATCCTTAAAAATGCCCTGTAGAAATACTAGAAGTGGTTATCAAACATTTTTCAAGATCCTAGCAGATGCTATCTAATTTTTGAATGCTAGACTTGTGATTGGTGCAAGTGGTGATTGGGCAGCAGTGCTCCCCCCACAAGTAGCAGGTTGTTGCTCCCCCAACACCCATAGCCTGATCTGGCCTGTCAGTTTCACCGGCTAGGGTCACAACAAACTCACAGTCCAAGACTTGCTGTTTGAGAACCTCTCCAGTAATATACATTTAGGACACACATTATACTTACTTGCATTTAATTCCTTGGAAAAATTTTCTAATGACCAGTTGTGTGGAAAAGAATTCATTATAAAGGAAGCATTTCTTCATCCTGAAACATATAGCAAAACTTAGGCTTTTGAACAAAATTCTCTTTTGCCATTTTCCATCAGTTTATGATTTTAGGTACATTGTTGTTGATTGTGCTTTTTGTTAGATGTGATATTTTGTTCCAAATCCCAGCTCTGGGACCGAATGTGACCCTTGGCAAACCTCAATGTGGCCCAAGGCAAGACCTCTCCATCCAGCCCTCCGGCAAGCATTGTAATGTCTCTAATACAATTTTTATGTAAATTTATATAAATTTATTCAAATTTGACCTGTAAATAATTTTTTGGGCCCCAACACAGTGTCAGAAAGGTGATGTGGTCCTCCTGCCAAATCGTTTGGAGACCCCTGCCATAGATCATAGATGAATCCTTATCAGTCCATGGTGTATGGAAGTTAATTATTTGAATGAATCAGAACTTTTAAATATATCACTGAGAAAATTTTATGGTGTAAATAATTGTGGCTGTTAAATTCAAAATTGTCTCATTATATGAATTTTAACAACATGTTTTTGTTACTTCTAAAATAAGAAATGTGTTAAAATGCCTTAATTATAGGGTAAGAAGAAGAGAGAGCAGGAGTCTTTTAGCATTTCATCTTTTAGTTACTCTATTAAAAGTTAAATAAAGCTACCCAGCCTGGTTAGACAACTAACACTGCAATCCTAAGCGTGTCTACTTGGAAGTAAGTCCCATTGTGTTCAATATACTTACTCCTGGGAAAATGTGGTTAGGATTGTTAGGATAATTTTGTTTTGTGTTACACAGACTTCATTTTGCCTCATATTAATTGAATGAGGGTGCAGTCCTAACCAATTTAATTAATTTAGACTAGCATAACCCACCTTGCTCCCCATTTCTGTTGTGGTGAGACCGGCGCATGTATGATCAGTGGCTTAAACTCCCCTCCCCCAAGGATGGTGCAGAAGTGCCTTATGAGACTTTTGTGACATCCCTCGGCCAACACAGGACTTGTCCCAGGGCTTATGTCAGCCTAATCGGGGTTAGGTTTGCAACCTAAATGTCATAAAATGAAATTTTAAATTTTTGTTTAAAAAAACTAGTGAAATGTACCCGCATTGTGGGTGTAAAATTCCCCCCATAGAGCATCCACCATTGTGCAACACCTGCCATTGTGCAACATCCTCCCATGCAGAGCAGCCCTCTCCCATGGCCAGCAACGTCCTCCCATGTGCAACATCCCCCCATGCACCATCTTGGTGGTTCCTCACATCACATAAGGAACACACGCATGCCAAATTTCATGCTTCTAGGTCAAAGGGTTGGGGCCGAGCATCCTTCAGTCAGGGATTCTTCAGTGGAAAGTATAGGGATGAAAACACGTTGTGTCCCTTTTCACCCCCTTCCAGTTGGAATTTCCAAAAACTGGTTCTTAGTGGGTTCCTCCATCACGGATGGGACACCCTCCCCAAATTTCACACTTCTAAGCCTGGCAGTTTTGGCTGGGCATTGATGAGTCAGTGAGTGAGCCAGTCTGTCAGTGACTTATCAGTTTTATATTTATAGATGTTGCCCTCAACAGTAACCTCTTACCTTGATTAGGGGAGAAAGAATATTTGATTTGGAGTTAGCAATGATCAATTAACATGAAAAGGGTGAATAAAACTTAAAAATGTAATAGGCTTTCCTAAAATGGACATTCGAATATACTGTGTATACATTGATCAAAAAATTTACTGTCCACAGTTTTCTTGGTAAATATGCTTGGCATGTACAGTAGTTGTTGAGTACCATATTTATAAATTTAAATAATCTCACCATTGGGTACGTTTCCTTTGCTTCACTAATGTCACAGATGCCATTTTTAAAATGTGAATTTGCTCTCTTGTGCTTAGTGGGGGGGAAAACCATCTAATTAACAGTGACTCCCGAGAACTTAATTGAGCTAAACTGCTTTTGGCACACTAAGAAAAGAGTAACCTGACTGTGTGATAAGTAGTTGCTTACAAATAACCTTGACTCCTTTATCTTTTAGAGCTTGGCTCCCTTCCTCAGCCTTGTCTTTTTGAAGATTTTTGTAAAGCTTGGTTTGTTGTCACCCCAGAGCAAGTCCATCAATTACACTGACCAGCTAGTTTGTCATAACCAAGCACCAAATGAATTTATGTGCAAGTTATCTTTCTTTTTCTGGAGCTTGATCCACAGATAGATCAAGTTAACACAAAGTGCATTTTCAACAAATGCCTTCAGTTGTTGAAAACTCATTTTCTATAAAGATTATAGATTTTGCCCTCAACACAACACAAAATTTCATACTCCAAAAATTAGCATTTGTGATCTTGTTGGTGTTCTGTGTTCTTTTTGGACTGAACTAGTGGTATACTTAATAATGAACTGATATTTTTAAGAATTTTAGACAATGAATTGGAATAAATATCTCTTTGATAAACAACAATCTAAGGGGAAAATCCAGAGTAACTACGGGGAGTCCTTGCTCAGTTGTAAGAACAACTTACTCTGGATTCTGATATGAATTTCTCATAGGTTTTTACTAGGTGGTGCTGTAACTACGGGTGCACGTAAAGTCTCTTACATGCTCCCATAGTTACTCTGGATTTGGGGTAAGGTACTCATATTCTAAGGCTACAATCCTAAAGACACTTTCCTGGGAGTAGGACACAATGAGGCTTACTTTTGAATAGGCATGGTTAGGATTGTGCTCTAAGATGCTTTGTTATATGCAAGAAAACAAATTGGAAAGAATCTTCAAAATTAATTTATTTCATACCTGGATTTATTTCATACTATTCTGCCTTTCGAAAAATATTTATTTTTACATGTAGAGTAAAACATCATTCTCCAATGCTTGCAACTCAATAAGAGTTGCTTTGGAAACTACATCTCCTGGTGGAGTTCAACAAATAGAGGACATTGTTTAGGTAGCTAACTTTTTAAAAGGCAGGAGATTACTTTTATGTTGTTTTCAAAGTCAGTGGAGGACTTGTTGGGATGAAACATGTTTTGTACACAAATGCTAAAGAAGCTGTTTTGTGCACAGAGGCAAGAGAGGAACACTGAAATGGATTTGTATGCATCAGATTTCAGCTTCTGGTATAATATGAAAATACCCTAAAACTTTAATACTTTAATACCACCATGGGGATGCAATCCTAACCAATTCTTGCTGGTATAACTCACCTGGCATATCTTCCTGTGGGAGGTTGGTGTATGCCTGTGCACTGGCCTAACCTCCCCAAGAATGGGACAGAAGTGCCTTCCAGCACTTTTGTCACATCCCAGGTGGCTGCAATCCTAAGGACACTTTCCTGGGAATAAGACCCATTAAACACAGTAGGGCTTACTTTTGAGTAGGCATGGTTAGGATTGTGCTCTTATGCTGGGGCTTATGCCAGCCTAACTGGAGCTTAGGATTGCAGCTTCTGTCAACAAGGCAAAGAGTCAACCTATCTGTCTATGACAATATAGCACTATAAAGGTTCATAGTACTTTACAAAGTAAAGGTTGGCCCCTGTATCCACAGGACAGGTATCCTTGGATTCAGTTATCCGCTGATCTGGAGGCCTTGCACCACCACCCCCCCACACACCCATTAAAATTGTTTAGATCAGTTTGTAAACTAATCTCAGTGAGTCCCCATCTACTTGTCTTGCACTACACAAAAAAGCTCAGCTGGACAATTGTCGACAGACGGAAGTGTTGTAGAGAAGAGAATTGGCTCTAAGATGAACTTTAGCCTGAGTTTGATAAGACTTTGTATGGGTTTTTTTCTACCTTTGCTCAAGGTGTCTTCCTTGTCTACAGTCCCTCCGTAAGGCTACAATCCAGAGTAACTATGGGACCTTTTACACCAGCGTAGTTACTGTGCCACCTATGGGAAATGCATGGAGCAATCCAGAGTAAGTGCCTCTTACGTCTTCCCATAGTTACTCTGGATTGTAGGGTAAATCAAGGAGCTGCTCTGAGCTCTCTTCTGTTGAGCTGAGAATGCTTAGGAGGGATCTGATCTAGACCCCTTGTAATCTCAATGCAGAGATAAAGCAGAGCACTTGTAGAATCACTGATCCTATCACCAAGAAAATCCAGAGATTTCAGGATCCATCTGTTTCCAAAAGTAGACCACACAATGTGGTCCCCTACCCCAGAAGAGGACGAGCCTTGATAAACATGATTGAAGTGATCCTATCTCCAGATCACCAGCAATACCCATCAGGTCCACTGTGTCTTTTTAACCCAAATGCCATTTAAGGCATTTGGGTTAAAAATCCTCTGGGTTAAAAATCCTCTGGCATTTGGGTTAAAAATCCTCAAATCCCCTTGACTATGCTGATGATCATTAATTGCTCGGTGGAGGGCAGCAAGTAGTCCTGCAGATACAAATGTATTTTTCTCCTTTTGTAAACACTATTACAGTTCTGGGTTTCTTCTTCCTTGCAAAGTTAGGATGATCCAATCTTAGCACCTAGAAGGGGTTCCCAGTAGAAATTTTGAAAAGATTTAGAAATACAGGAACAACTGGTTTTGCTCTCCATCCCAGCACATATGACTGCAAACTCTGGGTTGTGAACCTTAAGAAATATTTTATTCTGAGAACAATCCTAACCATGTCTACTCAGAAGTAAACTCCATTGTATTCAATGGGTCTTACTCCCAGGAAAATGTTGCATCCTATATCTATTAAGGCTATATCTAAGGGTTGCATCCTATATCTATTAATGTGGAACAAATATATCATGACTCCTCTAGTCTCAGTTCTGTTATTGTACTTGCCCAGAACATTTTCAGAAAGAAGGATTGACCAATGGAAAAATAGAATTTTTACTACATTTTGCTTGTTCCAAAAACCAATCTGGTGTTGTTTCTAATAATTTTAAAAAAACTAGATTGCAAACTCTGTGTGTGTTTGTGTGGTAGTAATACTGGAAGTCTGTGACGATGATAAAAGTGCAAAGGGCATGTACTTAATTCATATGAGCTAGAATTTGGGGTTCAATTACCAGAGTGCATAAAATGTGCACTTTTAAAGTTGGCAGCTACTACTGACAGATACAAATATGTTAAAGGTTGTAATCTTCGGAAAGAATTTGGTTGGCTTTCCTGCTGGCCCTCCTATCAACTTTAACCTCCAACCTTCTTCGGCATGTATCACTACAAATAAAACTGCTGAGGTTTGACAGGAGGATATAAAGTCACCAGGCCATCGCACAGAGATCTCCGTATGATTTTCTTCCTCCTTAAACTTAAATCGATACTGCTGTAAGTCAGGTTTTTAATAGGAAGCCATAAACACTCACCCATATCACTTTAATTTTAATAATTTCTGTTTTATCAGAAAAAAATGAAGAGATATACATGGTAAATTATGTTTGACATCTCAAATTTAGTGGTTTTGTTATTGGTTGTCTTTGACCATTACACAGATTTCTGTTCTTCATTCTAATGTGTACTGTTCCGAACAGGCTGCATCTGATATTGATATAAACATGGCATTTTGTATACTGGCTTATAAATGAATTTTTAGATCATGATTAAGACAAACCAGATGACAAAAATAAACGATATGTTTGCATTTACTCCATTAACTTCGGAATAGGTCCACGAATACCAGCCACCTGTGGTTATTTGAACAAAGGTGGGTGCGCTCATTGCAGTTGATCTTCTACGCAACTCTTTCGGAATTGCAGTGGTTGCCACATTGATTACACACGCATGCGTGCGCGCGCACAGTGTGAATGAGAGAGAACTCGGTTTATGGCAGCTGTCCATAAAACCTTCTTCTGATCTTGGAAAGAGTCTGTCTCTCAGTAACAGAAATTACTGTTTTCACAAAATTTGCGTAATTACCGTATATTCTGCTGTCTTTAATTCTGCTATCATTAATATTCTGCTATCTTTATTTAGGGTGCAAACATAACCTGGGCCAGCACAACTCATCCCATAGGCCAGCCAAATCCACAGGATTAGAAGACCTCTGGTTGGCCCATCTGCTGCTGAAGAGGCAGTAGCAAAAGGGCAGCCTGCTCACTGGGCTGGTGTAGTTGTGCTGTATCCTGAGGTGGGCTGGGGCAGTTGTGCCATATCTTGAGGTTGAGAGGTTGCAGTTAGGCTGACCAAGGATGCAAATTTTTCCCAACATTTCCATTTTTTCTCTGGCTTATCATGGACCCCTATGGGTCTACTCCTGCTCCTTAGGTGTTCTAACTCTGAGTAGCTGTGAGGGGGCATTTCTGCCCTGGAAACAGGCTCTGGATATAGCCTAACTGTACTGTTTTAGGCCATGCTGAATATGCCCTCAACATGAACTGCCTAGGCTGGCACAGCTAGGCCAGCCCAAGTTCATCTGTCTTGGGCCAGCCTATGTTGACTTATGCTGGCCCAGGCCTTTCTGGTGGGCCGTCCTGGAATTGGGCCAGCCCAGTGATAGATAATCTAGCCCAAGTGCACTTTAGGATTGCTGCCTTTGACACTTTTGTGTCAATAGACCAATGCAGAGTCATGCACTTGGTTCCCTACTTCTGGCCTCCCTACCTTTGCCTTCATCGGTTACTTCCAGTGATATTTCATATATGTGCAGTTGTATAGCAGAGAACCATACCTTGACAGACTTTTTGAAAGTCTGGCTCCAATAGTACCCCAATCTTGTTTGGGGTGAAATAAATAAGATAAAATAAAAGTTGTTCTAGGAAACAGCTGTTTTATTTGCCCGCAGCCCATCAGACTGAACATTAATTTTAATACTCACTCACCAATGTCCAACCTAAACCGCTAGACCTAGAAGCGTGAAATTTTGGGTAGGTATTCCTTCTGTGATGTAGGCACCCACTAAGATCTGACTTTTAGAAAATCCAAATGGAAGAGCCCAGTAGGGATGCCCAATGTCCCATGGTACCCGGTGGTGCATAGTGCTCAGTGGTGCTCGCTGCCCAGTAGGGATGTGTGGTGGCTGATGGTGGCCCTGCCCGTTGATTACTGGTGCCCCATGCTAGGTGCCCAGCAGGGATGCCTATTGCCCTGCTGAAGAGATCCCCAGTGCTCGGTGATCCCCACTGCCTGGTGGTGACCACTGTCCACTATCTGCTGGTGCCCAGTCGGAGGCCCAGTGACCACTACCCAGTAGGACCTGGTGCTCAGCAGTGCCTGGTGCCCACTGGTGTCCATCCGTTCCCAGTGCCCACAAATTGTCATTGTGTCAATATGTTGTGGCCATCTTGGGTCTAAAGGAGTAAGGTGGGAAACAAACAAATAAGATCAGTTAGTACTGAATATATTTAGATTTTAAAAAATGTTTCAACTAGATCTTTGAGCACAATCAATGGTTCTTACTCCCAAGAATGTATCTTTAGGAATGCAGCATATATTTATCTTGTCTAGTTTCTTCCTTCTCTTTCTAAAAAACTACCTTTGCTTGGAAAGGGTGATTAACTGTTAGAAGATGTTGATGTTTATCATTGGATTTCACATCTCCTCCATTCTTAAGACATCATGTATTTCATATATCAAGTGTCATACCTTAGCTGGCACTGTTGGTACTTCATGCTCAAATTTGCAAATAGGAGAGAGTAAGTGGTGAGAAGAGCAAGAGAAAGAAGAGAGCAAGCATCATCTTAGCCTAGTTTCAGAGACTTCAATAGGAAGGGTGTTGTTAGTTCCTCTTCCAGCCAGGCCAAATCTGTCTCCCATAGTTAGACCCAAGGTGATCTGCTGCCAGGATCCCATGGGGGCTCGTTGGCCTCAACATCCTATAGCAGCCTGATGGTTCTACAATGGAACAACAAACCCCAGCCTACGGGCCAGACACTGCCCCCCACAAGCATCCAGCTGGCCCATAGCTAGCATCTGGTCCCCAGTTGATCAAACACAACTGGAGCTGTGATAGTGGTATAGGGTACATTTATGCATGTGCTTTATTTCTGTGCTATGTGTTAGTGTTGAATTCGTTGAAATTTTTTATACTATGCTTTTTTATACTATGAATTTTATACTGGTATATACTATACCAGGCTTTTTTAATACTATGAATTTGTTGAAATTTTTCTATATAAATTTTTACTTTTTATAAAGACCTGCGAATCTCGCTTATATACCCACTGCTGTCCAACTCACCTGGGAGATCTAGCCATCAACTCCTATATATGTTTTTGGCCGATGGAAACCCAGCCTCTGTGTATGCAAAATTCCTTGCTGCTAACATGAGAATTAGAAACACCATTATGAATGTCACAGAATAAGCACTGTCTATTATTTGTTGCATTGCTTTTTATTACCTAAATTTGGCCTATTTTAGAATTTCAATCTATATTTTAATCATGGTTAATGATTTTAGTGCATACTATGTCCCTTTGCACTTTTATAGTTGCTATATTTATATTCTTATTTTATACTCTTTGGATGCATTTGTAATTACAGTTTATTTTGTGCTAGTCAAAGACCGTAATAAAGGATATTATTATTATTATTATTATTATTATTATTATTATTATTATTATTATTATTATTATTATATAAATTTTTTTGAGCCCTTGACACTGTGCCAGATATTTGATGTGGCCCTTTGGCCAAAACGTTTATTGTCACAACAACCACATGGAGCAGGTTTGGATGAGCAGGTAGGACATCTTATCCCAAAACACCATCATGGCCGCATAACAGCAAAGATTTAAACTACAGTTTTGTCTCGTCCACCACAGTGGCTCTTACAACTACGCTGGGACCAATTTGATAAAACAAGTTTTTGACAGCTTGGTGTGGGTTGTCTACTCAAAAGTTACCTTGTTCTCAATGGGCTTACTCCCAGTAAATGTGAATAAGATTGCAGCTTACCCTACAATCCAGAGTAACTACAGGAGCACAGAAGAGAGATTACGTGCACCCGTAGTTACAGCACTACCTAGTGAAAACCTATGGGAAATTCATATTGCAATCCAGAGTAAATTGTTCTTACACCGGAGCAAGGACTCCCCATAGTTACTCTGGATTGCACCCTTGGTCAACTTATGGGTCAAGTTTGGCAACTCTTTTTTCAGGCATTGATCTTTAGCATCTTTATTTAGAAACATGAGCCAGAGTGGGACTTGGCTGGAAATGCAAGCTTCAGGTTATTAAACACAGGTTATTACAAGCAGCAATAATATATAAAATATGCATACTGGAGGAAGGACATTGGAGATCTAAATACTGGTGATAATTTTTAGGACTTTGTTGTTAACTGCCTAGATGATCTTCATTGAGAGATTTGTTTATTACTTTTAAAGAATTCTTTAAAACATGAATCAGATGCTAATTTTGCAATTGCTATTACCTCTGCACTTCCCTCAGTAACTAGTTCTAATTCCCACTGCATGTTATAATCAGAAAACTTTTTCCTTAATGGTTAAGCTTATTTAATTCTTGGGAAGGTCCCAATCAGTTTGAGAACAAAAGCAACTAGTTTTTTCCCTTCTTATATCCTTAATAGTCAAGGCAAGGAACTGATTTCTATCTTCTTTTAAAAGCATCTATTCACCCAATTTAGAGGTTATTGGCCCTGATCCAGAAAAGGGCAAGCAGGCAATTTGCCCGTGGAGCAAGGCTTTGGTTTATCTTAGCATTTGTGTGCCTGAAAGCGGGGCTTGCTGGTTTGGTGCCATTGTATCTAAGTGAGAAAGCTGGCAAGGAATAAGCCATTTACTAAGTAAACCCATATTTAGAAAACAGGGCAGCTGATAGTAATAGATCAACTGGATCATTTTAAAAGCCAGTTTGTGGGATTCAATAATATATATCCAGATTTTATCATATGAAAGAGCCAACTAGATGAGTCATGAGAGATCAATTATTGGATAGCCCCAAGTTTGTTTGTAGCGTTTTTTTCCCTAACATCATAAAAGCAGATCTATAGGAAGGGCACTTTATTGGTGCCAATGCTAGGGAAAAGAGCTTAACCCTTGCTGATACCCCCAGTGCGAAAAACATACATGCACAAAACCCGAAGCTGCAATGGAGAAAAGAAGTTGGTACCCATTTGTTTTGTTTTCACAATATTGAAAACTTCTGTGTATTTTTTCACCCTAAAATATCTGTATATCTGATTGTACCTGACACAATCCACTGGAAAGATGGTACCATTTTTTCCAGTGGGGTTTACTCCAAGGAAAATGTATATAAGATTTGCAGCCGTAGATGTGATCGTAAAAGCTGTTATTTCATTCAGAAGTCAGCCCATTGTGCTTAATAAGAATTAGGCCATAATCCTGTTTTACTCATCGGAAGTAAATAACTCTGGTCGCACAGCATCTTTAACCACTGAGTCACCACAGCCTTCAAGCTTCATATATAGTATCTCCTGATAATTCAAGTACATATCAGGAATATTGTGAGCATCAAAAGTTACTGCTTATTAGTTATTATGTTTATTATTGTTTATTAGTTATTAGTTATTTATTATTATAAATATTCCACAGTTGAAGAAGTAGATTTTTTCACTGAGAAAGGACTACATTTTCATCACTAATGGGCCTGGCTTTTTAATACTATAAAGGCTATAGCAAGGAGAACTGGAGCCCTGCGTCCTATAAGTATTGAATAGCTTTTAAAAGTACCTTGTGGCCAATACTAGTCAAATAACAATAGTACAGTAGAATCACTGCTAAGTTATTTCAGTTTAATTTGCATAATATCATGCAGAATAGTTACCTTATGTGCAAATTAACTTTGCTTAATTATAAGTTTTCCAAACTCTCCCACACAGAATTTTTTTTAATAATTTTGGATACCCACTAATACTCAGAGTATTTGTTTATCTCAAGCAGCATTTAAAAATATTAGTTCATTCAAAGATATAACAGTAGTTTACCTTTTATGCTGCCTTATAGCTCTTATTCATTAAAATATCAGTGTTTAGGATGTTCATAGGTAGAGTGGACCAATAAGGCTATAATTCTAGGAGTAAGTCCAATTGAATACAATGGGACTTCTGAGTAGACATGCATAGGATTTTGCTGTCAGTGTACGACATCAAAGCATCAAAGTGATTTCAGCACATTAATTTGTGGTGATATCAAGCTTGTTTTTTTAAAAAAATTTTATCCTTTGCTTTCAATCAACTTAAACCAGTTTTGGTGGATGGATGTTTATAAAGTTCCATCCATAAGTGCTTTAAAAGTTCATTAATGTACATGCAGAAATTTCCATCTCAAATGGTTAGATATAATTTCCACTGAAGTCAAGGGGGCTTATTCCCGACTAACCCCCAAATTCCCGACAAATCCCCAAATCCCCAAATTACGTGCACCCGTAGTTACTGCACTACCCAGTGAAAACCTATGGGAAATTCATATTGGTATCCAGAGTAAATTATTCTTACACCAGATCAAGGACTCCCCATAGTTACTCTGGGTTTTGCCCTAAGTCCCCAGTCCAATCCAACTTTCCAAGGCTGATCCAGCCATGCCATTGGGACATGTGTTATATCCTGATGTCGGGAGAAGCAGTCATGGGTCCCTCCTCAGGACAAGGGAATGTTTGTTTTCCCACTTCATAGTGGCTGCATCAGTGCTGGGAAGTTGGATAGGATCGGACCGTAAGTGAATATAACTATCGCCATTTGCTCTCTAAATGTTGACACTGAAATAACAGTTGACAAAAGGAAGGAATGAGCAATAGAAGCAGAACAAGTGCATCATGACTACATAGTTGTGTTTTTTAATCTTACATAGCATCAGTTCACTTTTGAGTGGGTGCAATGAGTAAACTTTGAGTATAAATAGTAACATCAGGCTTCCACATTCAGAAAGTTTCAGTTAGTTCAGAGACATTCAAACACAAAGAGCACAGTCCTAACCAGGTCTACTCAAAAGTAAGCCCCAATGTGGTGTTACTCCCAGGAAAGTGTCTTTAGGATTGCAGCCTAAATGTGTCAACCTTCCTTAAAGTCTGGATTTGGTGCAAAGTTCAACTGGTGGCTGGTGAGCTATCAATGGACCTGCCAAATTTGGGGTAAGATATAGAGTTTGTACACATAAAGAAAGGAAAAATATTTTTGAAGTCAGAGCAAGAGAGATTACCTTCAAGGCTACATTTCATTTTGATTTTATTTATAATGCTCTAACCATGAGCATATATGTTCAGCTATTGTCCGTCTCTTACTACAGGATGCCATACAGCAATTATGTGGCAAGAATATCATTTCAGCCCCAAATTTTCTGCTTGGAAATTGAAGGGCTCCTGATTATATGGAAATGGACTGTCCCTAAACTAGGTTATTTATTACCCAGTCATCAATTACAACCTTATTCATAGGAATGGCAGGATATAAAGTTCCCAAATAAATAAATACTCATGAAGGCCAGAATCCACTAGCAGGTAGAGAACACATAAGTGTTGTGATTGCGAAATAAGTGTTAAGTCCTGGAAAATAGAACGTACCTACTTAAGTTGTATTATAGAACTACATGGATCTATTGAAGTTGTGATATGGTTAAGGAATAGGGTGAAATCCAGAGTAACTACAGGGAGTCCTTGCTCTGGTGTAAGAACAATTTGCTGTGGATTGCAATATGAATTTCCCATAGGTTTTCACTAGGTGGTACAGTAACTGCGGATGCATGTAATGTCTCTTACATGCTCACGTAGTTATTCTGGATTTGGCTGTATATGAACTAAATATTTTACCAACCATTTATTAAGAATTTTCACTTGATTGCGTCATTGTCCTGTTATCTGCATAAATGTGGAATGAAATGGTTAACAAAAGTAAATTTGCTAATGGAAAGTAACCTTACAGGATATTTCTTTCTTTTTACCTCCTTTTTTTAGAAACTCCTTATTATGTCATTTATTGGATGCTGTTGCTCTTTGGTATAGCCAGAAGTACTGTGTGTATGTGTGTTAATGTGTCCTGAGGTTTTATACTCTGTAGATGAGATAGCTATTTAATTATTAAAATGCAGAACAAACAGAATTGATTATGGAAAAGGAAGTTGTGTAAAGCCAGCACTTTCTATTGAGCGCCGCTACTCTTTTGGAGCATATATGAAACCAATCACATGTAAAGAATTCATACGCTAACCTGAATAGCGAAACTAATTTTCTGTTTTAAAATTTCTAGTTGCGGAAGACAAAACTTCAAAGGAAGTCAGACCTATGTTTATCCCTCTTATATGTCAGAGTTTAAGTGTGATGTTTTATGTATACAGTCATCATGACAGTTGAAAGAGCTATGAGGAAAAGCAATTATATAATTGCTTCAAGTATTAAGTAGAAAGGATAAAGGCTTTTAGAAACTACCGAACTGTTTTAATAATTGTATCACCTGAAGTTGAGCTGTAAAATTATGTCCTAATTTATGATAAGTAATTAACTATATAAAATATATAGGCTTTGAAGGATTTTTCAGAAATTATTTTTCTTTTCTTTTACACATGCGAGCGCGCGCGCGCAAACACCCCATCATTTTCTATTTTAGCAGTTTCCACAATTTAAACATTACATTCTTATTGTTTGCTTTCTGTTATATTAGTAGTGTGTGTTTTGCAATTCTAATCTTCACATTTTTCTTTCTTTATCACCCAAGTAAGCCTTTTGAAGCCGAGGAATTTTTCACAGCAATATTGACAGTGTTCACATTTGCATGATGACAGCCAAGGAATGGAGCAGTAATTTTTGAAATTGCAGAAGTATTTAGAACACTGATAAAAGCTGAAATATATTTTTGATGGATTGAAGTTAAGCATACATGATTTTGCCTGCTGTCAAAAGCCTCTGAATTTAGTGAATATTTGCCTGCTGTGAGAATGCAAGATTAACATCACAACCATCACCCGGGCACCCAAACCCTGCAATTTAATAGCTTTTTAGGTTCTTTCCTTTTTCTAAACAGCAATTAATCTCATTTTAGTACAATTTTCTCGTTTCTGAAGTTGCTCATTGAATCGCTGTTTTGTTCATATTTGGCTTCAGCTCCTCTGCATAGTCATTAAAGTCCCAATTAATGTCACCTTTAGCTGAAGAGTACTCATTTTTATTGAGAAAATGACAGTTGCTGCCATGAGTAGTGCCGTGTAATATACATTAATTGCCCTGTAACACTGGTAATTACGAGTTTTTCAAGGCTCTCAGTAAACTGTCATGCCTAGACAAGACTGTGCTAAAATAGATTACTCATTAGGGAGACCTGTCCTGTTTTCTGTTGGGTTCTTAGTGCTGGTTAAAAAAAAATCTTGAGCTTGAACAAATAGTTGCCAAAAGCAATTTCCTACAACAACATGCTTCTGTTGGGTTCTCTACCCGTCACTTAAGTCAGCGGTCAGCAAACAGACAGGGTGCAGCGGACTCAAGAGATGTGCAGATCTGTACAGTTTTTGTGCAGCGCAAAGGAACAGGCTGTAACGGTCCTTAATTCTCAGTTCTTTATCATTGAAATGCACTGTTGTAGGACACAGAACATTGCATTATGAAGCCACAATGATTGTCGACCATACTTGGTGACAAAAAAAAAATAATCATAAATTCCCTCCCTATCTGTCCGCTCAACTAAAATCTTGCAGCCAAATAATTCTGAATTCAGAAATAAGCAGGTCTGTTGACAGATGATGCATCCGGATGTTTTGGGGGTGTATCCCCTACATTTCAAGATTACGTCGCTTAAGAACATTGGGCTAATACCCTGAGTGAAATAATTGGTTCTCACTATCAGCCTTTAGTGTATGTTGTTAAATATGTGTCACGCCACCAACTGAGCTGAAAAATCAGGTGCTTCTAATTTCAGAGTGAATGCATTTTTTTGTCTTGAACACTTTGTGCGTGTGTGTGTGAACATAAAGTAATAGCTTTGAAAGTCATTGCGGTGCTAAATGGAAAACCTTTGTTTTATCTTTGTTCCAACACCTGCTTTGGGCAATCTCTTCTTTTCTTTCTCTCTAAATGAATTTTGTCACCCCTTTTCATATCCTCTTGCGGTGATGAGCTAATGAAACCAGATAGTGCATTTTGTGCTGACCAGGTAGCAACTGACAGCTTACAGCTGAGGATAGTTTGAATAAATAAATAAATAAATAAAAAATATAGCATTATATCACTGATTTACCCATTACACGGCATTAATAGCGAGAGACCTTGGCGTGTTTATCTGTTTGTATTGGTGTGCATTTATCGAATTGTTTATGACAAGACTAATTGGGGTAATTGTAGACACTGAAATTACCTGTCAACTATATGTAACCACACTCCCTTTCTTTCTGACAAATGATGACAACTGAGGGACCCCGTAGCATTACTCATGATGGCTTTTCGAGTGGTAATAAGGACAATAGGGGCCCTGGCTAATTTGACATGGACAGCCTTCACAACAAGAAGCCAACTAAATGACTTGTCAGTAGGGGAAAGAAGTCGGAAAAGTAATGGAGTCCCCCATGGCGCTCTGACAGGGAGATGAGGCAATTTCAACGGGAAGTGAAAAGGTTTCAGTTTGTCAAGTATTTAGAACAATCAGAGAACAGCTAGAGGCTGGAACCTGACAATAAATTTGTGAACCAGGGTAGCAGTTTCATATAGGTCAGTTATTTCATAACGGTTACGCAGCTTTTAGAGGTTCCTGCTTTCGTCGCGGACTTCCCATCCGCCAACGGGTGCTTTGTCACCTTAAATTTGTGCTTTGCTTTAACACAGTAGGAATAATAGTTAAGGTTACCGAGTAGCAGAAGTGTAAGACAGCATGGTTTTCAGACCCCAATCTGCTGAAAAATAAACAAAAACCTAGGTAGTTATCCTGCGATAGCATCCGTTACAAGCCAGTGGTGTTAACACATTTGTTACAGCAGCGGCCTGCCACTTTTTTCGTGCAAATGGAAACCTTTCTTTAATTCATGTTTTATTTAAAAGCTAATAAAATTCATCTTTTCACACTGCTGCATGAATTTTTTTTTCCAGATGCAAGTCTCAATTCCTCCTGCTGCTTCTTGAATATTATTCCAGGTTTTTATGGTTTTGATATCTGTGGTTACAGATGTATGACTAATTATGACACAAAAATGAATTGTGGTTGCGTTTTAATACTTTGCTAAAGATTGGATAGTTATCGGGTTTTTACTTTCTTCTGAGACTTCAGGATCATATTGTTTTCTCTTATTGTTTTTACCTAAAGTTTTGACATTAATTTTGTTGAGGAGTAGACTGAGAATAAATTTAATACACGAGTCATTCTTACGATTATTCAGTGTCTTTTGACTTTCGTCTTCAACTTACCTCTTCCCATGGATTTAGCAAGAATTTTTCAAACCAAATTGAAAATATTTGTTTAGGCTGCTATTTATTTATTTTCATAAAACTTTTTTAAAATACCACAAAACGTTTTACAATTTTTACTGAGTTTATACTGGGTGATAAATGACTTGCCAAAATGTTGCAGAGCTCAGCAATTTTTTTTAATCTAGTCTTCCACACTGTACTTCGACAAACTATCCGTTGCAAAATTTGGCCACTATAGATCATTTTTATCATAGCCCAACTGGATTTCCATGAACAACCTAACTATCTAAATAATGCTCTCTTCTTTTTTTCCATTTTCTTTGAATCCAAAGCATTTCAGTTCGTGTGCTGAGTTGTGAACTCATATTGTGTTCACACTTGTGCAGGTTGAACTTCCCCATTCATGACATTTGGTTCCAAGAACCTGTATGATTACCTTTTTGCATTATATAAAGTCAATTAGATAGCATAGTAACAAATCAGGCAATGAATCAAGAGAATCAAGCAGCCCTCTTTCAAGTACAGGTAACCACCCTGCAAGGAGCTGAGTTCCTACATTCTGCAAGCATATGTAATGTGCAATGCATGTGCTACGTGCAACACCTTTGCAATGTGCAAGCAATTCCTATGTGATTTATCACTTGAGGGAAAGGAAGGTCTTTGCCTTTCAGGCTGGAACAAAAACAAAATTCATTAACTTTAAGACAAGCTTAATTGCCTGCCATTACCATGCTGTCTTAAGCAGGCTGTCTTTAAGCCATTGTCTGGACTTAATTGAAGCTTGTCTTTCAATTTAAAGAGCCAACCTCATTTGTTTTGAGACAAAATTGCATATAAATAAATCACATATAGGGTGCAATCCAGAGTAACTATGGGGAGTCCTTGCTGCGGTGTAAGAACAATTTATTCTGGTTAGCAATATGAATTTCCCATAGGTTTTCACTGGGTGGTGCAGTAAATACAGGTGCACATAATGTCTCTTACATGCTCCCGTAGTTACTCTGGATTGTACGGATAATTAGGTTACACCTGTATTGTACTGTATGGACCTAAAATTTGGTATAGCTTTATAAGATGGTATAGGAAAGGGTATAAAATTAATTTCATACAGAATTCTGAAATTAGTATTCATGGAGCCTGCTAAGGACCAGAATTGACATCATTCAGCAGAAAGTGAAATAATTAAGCTGATAATGGTCAGAAATAAGCATTTTGATCTCACAAAGTGCAAATGACAGAAGAAAAAATGTGCAAATCTTGTTCACATTTTCACGTTATGAAAAGGTTCAATTATCACAGTGGGAAAGCTTATTTATATCCAAGGAAATTGATAAATTGTTTTTGGAGGTCACTTTTGGTCCATGGGCCTTGTTTAACAACCCTGGTATAAATAGAATTAAGTAGTATAAAATTAGTATAAATAGAATTAAGAGCCCATCGTGGGTTCATAATGCAGCTTTGGATAATGCTAGCTCTTCGGCCCCTGAAGTGGAGACGAGTGCTGCTGCATGCTATGGCAGTCACAACTTAGCAGGAAAACCTGTGAGAGATCACCTTACATTATCAGTGGTTCATCAATATAGTACAGGGGTCTCCAAACTCTGGCTCTGGAGCCAGATGTGCCCCTTGGCAAGCTTCAAGATCCCTCTATCCGGCGCCTGGGCAAGCCCTGTAATCCAGACATATCAAACTGGCAGCCCGAGGGCTGCATGCGGCCCTTTGCAGGCACGCTCGTGGCGCTCAAGCAATCTCCCCACCCCCAGAAACAGCTCAGTAGTGGTGGCTGCACACTTGATTTTGAGCTGGAGAAAGAGCCCAGGAGGAAGGAGGGCACTTCTGAGTAGACATACAAATAATTGGATGGCGGCCCTCAGGAGACCCCATTAATGCGAATGCAGCGCTCTGTATGAAATGAGTTTCACACCCAGTAATCCACTCCTATACATTCTTATATGTAAATTTATGTAAAATTATTCAAATTTGAAATGCAAAATAGTTTTTTTGGCCCCTGACATACTGTCAGAGAGATTATGTGGCCCTCCTGCCAAAAGGTTTGGAGACCCCTGATATAGTATATAGATAATCTTTGCAATTCATCTTTCACTTTTCTAATACGTGCACCTTCTGCACAGTATCTAGGATCCATATTAACTCATATACAGTATAATAAGTAATGGCTTTTCTAAGCTGGCCATGGATACCATGTGAAGTACTTCTCAGAATGCACAGGCATAAGTAAAGACTTGGGTACAACTCCATGTTTTTTAGATATGAATGGAAGAAAAGCTTTAGTCAACTTGGTCCCAGAAAAAAGAAAATGCCCCATGAAAAATGTAATTATACTTTACATTTGTATAAAACTTGTGTTTTAAAGCATTTTATATAAATTACATTAGAAGCTATACAATAATCTTGTAAGATAAATAAGTGTTGTTACATCTAGGGTGTTAAGACTGAGATGGAGTGGCAAACTCATAGAGTCCCCAATGAAGGATGTTGATAGAAATTTCTTTCTGCCAACCAGAGGATACGGACATGTGTGATCATTTGAAGAGTGTATTATAGATCAGCGCTACTTAAGCTAGGGGGATTTTGAAACTTACCAGAGATCCTGCCAGAGTCTGGCCGATGTGGGGAGCCCTGCAGAGCATTTGCAGTGTTCCTCGAGGCTTGGAAAGAGTGAGGGCTCCAGATGCAACTAAAGTGGTAGTTTAACTAACTGGGGGTTAGGATTGCAGCCTTACCCCCAAATCCAGAGCAACTATGGGAGCACGTAAGAGACTTTACGTGCACTTGTAGTTACTGCACCACCCAGTAAAAACCTATTCATATTGGAATCCAAAGTTGTTCTTACACTGGAGCAAGGACTCCCTATAGTTACTCTGAATTTTGCCCTTAGTGTTTTGCATCCACTCTAGTTATACCACTGCATTTTAACAGAGAAATAAAGATCACAATCCTAACCATGTCTACTCAAAAGTAAGCCCCATTGTGTTCAATGGGTCTTACTCCCAGGAAAGTGTCTTTAGGATTGCAGCCATATTGACAACCCATTCATTGTTATTTTTATTATTATTGCCATTTTTTTCAGTTCCCAAAGTTTGTTTTTTAATGTGTTAAATGCCACTTTTGAGCCCTCCATTTATCGGAAGGGTGAGGTGCGATATAAATCATTTAAATCAATCTGCATTCTTTTAATTACGTTTTTCTTTTTTTCCCCTATTCATTTCTACTTTGACTCGGTTGAAGTTAAACCTGTCCATCTAATAGGTGGCACATGTTGTAAAGAAACACACAACATCCTCATTTCCTTTAGATCAACCATGAAATAATTAATTGAACTTTCTGTTTTTCCAACAGATTTTAAAGAAATACAATACAATTGAATTTGTCCAGATTTTTCAGTGGGGAGAGGACTTGAAAGATGTGACCTGAGCATTTTATCGGGCCATGTTCTCTTTCAACTGCTAAAATATCCCGAAGCACTTGATCACATTCCATTTTAATTTTAAAGCCATGTGTTTTTATTAGTGAAGGGCACATGTTATTGATTTGCACTCCAAGTTCCCAGTCTGTTTACCAGAACACAAGGCTTGCATGTACGAGGTCTCATCCAGGTCAAAAGGCCTAGAGTCGACATCTTTCTGAAACGTTACCCTTGTGAAAACGAGAAGCCCTGATTAGCTCTACCAACAGCCAGTTATATGGTTTCTTACTGTTGCTGATTATATTAGCCTTATATTTATCCGACGCACAGAAAAACACTTAACCTATTAACATGAGAGTTAGTTTATTCAATGCAGCTGCTATCCTATAACAGTTGGAGCAGACCAACAGATCTTTTACTTTTGTCAACAAAATACGAATACTTTGCATTTATATACTTGGACTATTTAAAATGCTGTATGCATATTGTGTGATGTGATCCTTGCTACAATCCTAATACAGTCCTAATACAGTGGTAAGTTAGGAAACCACTGGCATCACTGTGGGGGTATAATCCACACTGGTTGACATGCATGGGGTGACACCAATACTAGCCAAAATGTTTTAAATCTTGGTATTTTAGAATAATATAATTATGGTTGGCGCAAGCGGTTAAGACGCTGTGCCTGTTAACCAGCAGGCCAGGGTTCAAGACCCGGGTCAGCCCCACAGGACAGGGTGAGCTCCTGTCCTTAGCCCAGCTCTGCGACGCCAGCTGGATCCAATCATATTGGCTCTGCCTTTCCATTGGACTAATTCAGCGGCATGGAGAGGGGGGATTTGCTGCTTGGGTAACAGCCTATCCTCCATAACAATCCAACCCAGGCTTTCGTGCTTCGCATGCAGCGTATGCAGCGCTGAGCACGATACCATACTCTCTCAAGACTGACGGAGGCCTGCTTTGTTTGATTGAGAAAGCAATGGAACTATCAAACTATGCACTGACTTATCAAAAGTTATAGCAAAAAAAACCCAGAGGACTTTTTAAGACCTAGTGTTGGAAATAGACTTCTTGCGGTCTGTGGGCTGGCTGGAATGATGGCCTTTGCCCTCTTGAATGAACCCTTTTATTACACAAGGATTGAACTACAAGAGTTGAAATACAGTGGGGGATATTTAACTGTGACGCAATCCTAGCTAATATTGGGACTGGATTTTAAACAGGAGGACTTGTTATTTAGTTCAGTGGGCTTTAACCGCTTTCATGCTACAATACCATTGAATGAATGAATGAATGAATGAATGAATGAATGAGTTCCACAGACCAACCAACACAGACCCAGACCTTTTCTGGGTAAAGAAATATTTTCTTTTATCTGTCCTAACCCTTTTGTAAAAAGGGTTAACATATAACCCAAAAGTCTTAACATTTAACCTAACCTAACATTTTTACAAAAGTCTTTCCAGTAGTTGTTACTTCAGCATGGAGGGCAAGCAAACCTTATAGTCTGCAATCTCATTGTTAAGTTTCAAGATAGTGCTGTCTGGACATTATCTTCTTGCTGAAGGTGATACCTCATTCCAAATAAACCAAAATGTGTATTTGCTTCTCTCTCTCCCCCAGCCCAACATTTGAGGAAAGAAATCTACAAGGAGACCCTTCCCTTTTATGTCAATAGAGCTGCATCCATTTGGACAGCTATGCCACCCATGGTACAGAATTGTGTGTTGCACATTTAAACGTCAAGGAGTGTTGCAGTAGATTCCAGCCTTTGCTGTCCTACTCTTCCCGCTCCAAGCTACTGTCAGATGCCATTCAAAGCACTTTTTCTTGAAGACTATTGCTTTCCTTCATTCATTCTGCTTCTCACTCCCAGCCACTGAACTGCCAGCCTGTCTCTAACTTGTTCTCTATCTGCCATATCCCATGACATCCTAGAGCTGGATGCATGCAACCAGCTTCCTAACAAGGATGTCAAACAACCTCACCTTTCTTATTGCTACAAAATGATAATAAAAGTGAGCAAAAATTAAAAGTTCATTGTCAGAAAGTGGGTTAAAAAATCATTGTTCCCTTGAATGATGGTACGGCTATGCAGCATTACCTGAAAATCACATTATATCATGACTGATTTCAGTAGCTTAAATTTTTGTGATCAAGAAAGCATCAAAAATCCATGGTCTCTTAAGCATCCATATTTTACTGAACTGTGTGTACTTAAATGCAAAATCCTCTTTATAGTACTATTTCCATAAATCTGCATATAACTAAATACTTGTAACATTAAACGGGAGCTAATTCTTTATTGAAAAAACAATGCCTAATCAATACAAACTGTTCCATGTAGTTTGTCATATTTTATGAGTTTACATCAGGAAACCAAGGATCTTAAAATTAACTAACGGTTCAAAGGTGGCATAAATTACCTGAAATTACAAATGAATTTTAATTCTTACTTTTACTCCTTCAACTGGAATTACAGCTCTTTTAATCTCTTGAATTTACCATTTCTCTTCTGTTGCCATAGTGAAAGCAGGTAGCACTAGCAAAGCTGCAAGGTTTTTTTTTCCCTTCCCTTTGAACTTAGTTAAAAATAATGCTTAATCTATTAGGCATGCTTTTAAAATATCCTTTAAAAATGTAAATGAAAGTGGAGCAGGTGGAGAGTCTGAGACTTGACAGTTTAGAAACGAGAGTCCTATTATTCTGCTGATTGTGAACAGCATGTGTAGTTTAAGGATGAGTTTTCCCCTTTATCAGTGTCCTTTACCTGGAGTGGAAGCCTTATTAAGGCATTGGGAATATTTTGCTTCCCTAAGAGCACAATCCTAACCATGTCTACTCAAAAGTAAGCCCCGTTGTGTTCAATGGGTCTTACTCCCAGGAAAGTGTCTTTAGGATTGCAAACAGACCCTACAATCCAGAGTAACTACGGGAACACGTAAGAGACATTACGTGTACCCATAGTTACTGCACCAGTTAGTGAAAACCTATGGGAAAGTCATATTGCAATCCAGAGCAAATTGTTCTTACACTGGAGCAAGGACTCCCTGTAGTTACTCTGGATTGTGCCCATAATCTACTTGTTTGAAATTTAAGGGTTTCATAAGACTTGGACTATGAACTTCAATTGACCCACGTACTGTCCAGCTTAGTAAATCGTTCACTACCAGTTATAGTTGTCACATTATACTTGGATTAATTTATACTTGGATTGAAGGCATTCTACTACATTCTCTATTATGCCTTAACTTATTTATTTAAGTTTTATATATTGCATTTCCACCTTCAAAACAGGAATTGAAATGTTGCTCAACAAAAGAAAATCATAATACAAATAAAAACAAAGTCAATGTATCAATTAAAACAAAGATAATTAGACATATCAAGGTGAGAATCCAAAAGAAGTGCCAAAAATAATATGTTCAGCAAGCACTGCATGCCATTTGCCAAGCCATGAGCTTTGAAAAAAGGATGAGTTTTTCCCAGTTTTCAGAACATCGTGGTGGGCGAAATTGAGTGGCCTTCTAGGAAGGGAGTTGAAAGTCTCCACCAGCATCACGTCTGCTGGCTTAAAATCCCAAGACAGTGTCAGTGAACAGGCAGATTTATATGAAGGGATACTCTGGACCCAAGCCATATAAAGCTTTAAAGGCCAAAACCAACACCTTCATTTGGGACTTCAGGTATTTCCCTTTAACAATGGTATTCTATACTGGACCCCAAAGATACAGGAAACTGTGGATACTGCGGACACCTTGCCCACCCCACCTACCCCATGACCAATTTAAACTTACTGTTGGAGGTATGCAGGGACAAGGGTGATGGGCAGGGAGTGGGAGGCATAGACAGGATCCAGCACTTATGCAGGATCCTAACTCTGTTCCCAGGTAGCCAAGCCCTGCCCCTGATGGTGCGCAAATCTGAGTACCCCCTTTTGGGTTGCAGTGGCTCTCCGTGGGGTAAGGGGGAAAGTTTGTCTCAAGTTTGCTTGCACTTGATAGAGCACAGGAGCACCAGCCTGCCAGTACAAATTAGGATTTTGCTATAAAATAGTTAATGGGTGTGTAGTGGGGAGATGTAGAGCTTATGTACTTCTTTAAGGAATTACCCCAGCCAAAATGTTAGAAAATGGCTGTGAAACAAACAAAAAAAGAAACTGTACTCACAACAAAAGAGAAATCAAACAGCATCAAGAAAATACGTAGCAGCCAAAATAAAGCAAGTGGCCAAAATTATTGAATAACAATAAAGCAAGAAGCTTTAAAGTTTAGTATATTGTGTCTTGTTCCCTTAAGATCCGCGTCATATGTGATCAGGAGCGAGAATATGTCCTTCCACTAAAGAAAGGGTCAGACTCCGGAAAGGGAGGTTGTAATGAGGCCATTTTGGTTCTCGTGTCATATACAGAAATTAATCACGGTAAAGACAAGCGCCCTGTTTCAGAGTCACCTTTTGGATGTGTGACACAGAACATGACACAGGTAGTAGGGGAAATTTTGTGTTTGGCACTCCTCACTACGCTGGCGAGGACTGCAGCCAGATCAACAGCTGCAGAAAAAGCAAAGGCTTCTGCTGGCACAAGGTAGTGGGGGGACCGTTCAGATATCATCTTGCACCGGCCCCAGGATGTCCTGTTAGTTCAAGCCCTAAAAATAAACAACTATTAATCATCTAATGGCAAGATGAGTTGTCCAGCACTTTGGCTGCCTGAACCTCAGGTTAACCTTACTCCATTGCTTTGTCTCATGTTTTCTGTCACCCTCGCAGTCTGCAGCCTGGCATTCCTTTAAAGCCTGTCAGTTACAAGCTTAGCTAAAGGTTTGTTTCTAACTTTTTTCAATAATGATATATAGTTTGGAACTTGGGGGAACTACACAAAAGAGGGTTTTTTTTTTCCCTTGCAGTCCCTCATGTTAGTGAGAATGAAAGATTTGGGGTGAAAATGGGAAAAACCAGAACTGGTTTATTTTCTTATGTGCACTAGCAATTTTACAGCATCTTAAAAGTTTTAAGATACTCTGACTTAAAGCTTTTGTTTTGAGAGTGTTACATAAGCAGAAAAGAGAATTATCATTCTTGCATAATTCCCTATCACTAACCACCTTTTTGCAATCATAGTTTAAGATTAATAAACACAGGGTGGAAATCCTAAAATCCAGTTAGGCTGGCCTAAACCCCGGCATAAATCTTGTACTAACCTGGGAGTGTCACAAAAGTTCCATAAAGCACTTATGCCCCACTCCTTTGAGGTTTGGCCACTGCACAGGTATACACCGACCTCCTCACACTGCCATAGAAAGATATGCCATGTGAATTAGGCCGGCCTAAATTGGTTAGGATTGCACCCCTAACTTCCATTTAGGCTGGCCTAAGCCTCAACATAAGTCCAGTGCTTACCTGAGGGAGACACAAAAGTGCTAAAAAGCACAACTGCACCACTCCTGGTCGATGGTTAGTCTACACGCTTGCCTCCTACATCATCATATGAGGACTGGGAAGACCAATGAGTTGTGCCAACCGAGGTTAGGATTGCACCCACAAAATCTAAAGTTTGACTTGATGTTTGATTATATGAGGCCATGATGTACTGAGTACATCAGATGTGAATCTAAAATTAATGTTAGGTTTTACTGTTGTTTATTATAATCAAGTTTTATATCAAAGGTCATTTGATATATGTAGACTGTTTTAATGCAAAGGGTCTTTTAGGATTCTCTAAACAGTGTCTGGATAAATACCCAAGACATATCATAGCATGCATTTTAGATCTCCTCTCAGAAGCATTTCCCCACTTTGCAGTGGCTCAGTGGTTAAGACACTGTGATTGTCAACCTTAAAGTTAGCAGATCGGCAGTTCGAGACCGGGTACTGCAAGACGGAGTGAGCTGCCATTACTTGCCCAGCTCCTGCCAACCTATCAGTTCAAAAGCATGTAAATGCAAGCAGATAAATAGGTACCATTTCAGTGAGTAGGTGCTATGGGCACAATCCAGAGCAAGTTCAGCCTGCTCTGCCCTGACTGCTCTCTCCTAACTATTCTGTATCCAGAACATAAAGTTATGCTGCATCCAGAGAGTCAGGAAGCCTGGGCCTCCCTAACTGCTCCAGAGCATGCTAAGTAATTGACACATGGGGAGGACTTGCTCCTGAGGAGACCCCCCTCAGATCACACTGAACAATGAACAGCTGTGGTGTCTGCCTTATAAGAAAGCCCAGAAGTTCCTGACAACCAGTTACAGCTGCAGTTCCTCTAGTGAAGGGCGGATGTTTGGAGTGGCCTGCTGTATCCCCAGGTTAGTGGGCAGCCGTAGTTGTTCCATATCCTGAGGTTGAGAGGCAGGGGTTGCAGCTAGGATGGCCAAGAACTCAGATTTTTGGTCAACACTGCCATTCTTACTCAGGCCTTATCATGGACCCCTATGGGTCTACTCATTACTATACCTACTCCTGAGGTGGTATAACTCTGAGGGCTGGAAGAGGGCATTTCTGCCTTGGAAACAGGCTCTGGATACAGAGTAACTGCTCTGCCCTAGGCAATGCTAAACATGCCCTCAACGTGCCTCTCCTGAACTGCTTAGGGCAGAGCAGTTAGGGCAGAGCAGGTCCACCTCTCTTAGGGCACCCTATGTTGCCTTGCTCTGCCCTAAGCCTCTTCCAGAGTAACTGGGCTGGAGCATCTTGCAGTTGCTCCACCCTAGTGATAGATAGGGCAACCCAAGGGCTCTTATGTGGACAGATTAGTTGCTCTAGATTGTGCTGCCTGTTATTTAGTCATGACTTTGGACAACGCTGGCTCTTGCGGATATGTCTGCGGATATGCAGATATACCCTGCGGATATGTCTGCAGGGATGAGCACATTACCCTCGAGTCAGTAACAACTAGCAGTATAACTGGTGGGGGATACCTTTATACTTTTTACAGAAGTAATTTGCTCAAAAGAAAATGAGAAGCTGTTTTAAAGGCACTTTGAACATACAGAAATTACTTATGTCACTTGGACCAGCGATGGAATTCAAAGAAATTAACAACCGGTTCTATGCCCATCTGGAAGCCACTTTTAAATGGCTATTTTTAAACTTTATATGTCCTATCTCTCGTTAACAACCAATTCTACAGAGTAGGTGCGAACCTGCTAGAGCCCACCACTGATTTGGACTATAGGCGTTAACGGTTATAGTTACATTTAACGTCAGTAGTTCCACGCTTCTACTCAGAAGAAAAATCAGTAAAAATTGCAATTAGAACCCACTTGCGGTTTTTGATTGTGGAACTAAAAGTGGGTTTTGATCAAGACATTTAGTTATTCTGATGCTTGGGAAGGCCTGCGGATATGTCTGCAGGATTCTGCACAGCTTGAAGCTGGTGCAAGGTTCATTGAGTACAGTGGTACAGTTCTAGGGATTATACCTCTATCATGCCCACCCCATAAGGGGCCAAGGATGAACGCTTCCCTAGCTAGTGGGTCTCAACCCAACAGTTTGGGAATCACTGTTTTAGATTACTTCTGTAAGACTTCAACTTCTTGAATCTATATAATTTCCAGTAAAAACTATATTTTAGTCACTGTGTTGGCCCTTCAGCAGCTCTTCGTGCTATGCTTTGGGGAAACATATACTTTAAAATTTGAAAAACCTTTGTTTTTAAAATAATTTGTAATATCTAATGCAGGAGTACTACCCTACAATCCAGAGTAACTACGGGAGCTTTTTCATCAACGTAAGAGACATTTACGTCAACGTAGTTATGGCACCACCTATGGGAAATTCATATTGCAATCCATAATAAATCTTTTTTACATTGACATAAGACCTCCCATAGTTACTCTGGATTGTGCCCTTAGTTAATTTTTAAATGGTATGCTCAACTTCCCATGTGTTATTCTAGCCAGTAGATTTACAGCAATAACACTATCAACTCATTATTTTTATTTATCTAATGTAAAGATTCCATTGACTCCTTAGTGGCCTCCTGCCCCATTTTGACAAGCCTGTCCAAAAAGTATAAATCTGCTGATTGCCCCAAAGGTAACATCTTTTTGAGTTACAGGCTGCCTTATGGCTGGTTTAGGAAATGGATTACAAGATTACTAAGGCTACAATCCTACGCTCCAGTTAGGCCAGCATAAGTCCTTTGCTGACCTAGGGTTGCCTTTAGGCACTTCTGCCCCACTCCGGGGGGGGGGGGGGGTTGGGCAACTGCACAGACACGTGCCAATCTCCCCATACAACCACAGGAAAATATACTATGTGAATTAATCTTGCTTAAATTGGTTAGGATAATGCCCAGAGATTATCAAAAATTGTCACCTTTTAACTATGGCTAGAGTTTAGAATGCCTTTTAAGACAAAAAGTATCATAATTTAACTATGAACACTCATGTTTGTTTTATATTCGTACAAGTATCTGGTATGGTGGCAGAAATGTATGTATTTTGGACCATTCTTGGTACTTTCTGGAAAAGAAAAAAAGATATCTCCCCTGAATATGGGGTCTGTATACAGTATAAGTGCACCATTGTAGGCGATGGTCCACATGCCCTTGACATGCCATGCCGAGCTACCAGGTCTAGCACTGCTAGGCTGGCAGAGGTCCATCTACCTTGCAGCACCCTATATAGCCTTAGGCCAGCCCAGACCTTTTCTGGTCCAGCTAGGCTGCCCTATCTGGAGTTAGGCTTGCCTGGTGCCAGATAAGCTGTCCCAAGTGAACTTCATACGCATCATCTCCCCATGCGCAACTTCCCCCATGCACATCAACCCCCATGTGCAACATCCCCCATGCGCAACATCTCCCCATGCGCATCAGTCCCCAATGCTCATCAACCCCCATGCGCATCAGTCCTGCATGCGCAACACCCCCTATGCGCATCAACCCCCCATTTGCAACATCGTCCATGAACATCATTCCGCCATGCACATCAACCACCCATGCACATCAACTCCCACGAGCATCAATCCCCCTTGTGCAACATGGCCCATATGCATCAACCCCTATGCGCATCAAACCCCATGCGCATCAACTCCCTATGTGCAACATCACCCAAGCGCATCAAACCCCCCATGCGCAACATCCCCCATGCACACCAACCCTCCATGTGCAACCCCCTCATGCACAGCATCCTACCCAGTGCAACCTCTTCCTCTGAACAACATTCCCCCAAGTGCACCAGGCACCGAGCACTAAATTGGCTAGAGGATGGTCAGTCTTCCACGTTAAGTATAGGACAGAAACACGTTGCCCCCTTTTCAGCCCCTGAAGGTTTAATTTCTCCAGATGGTTCTTGGTGGGTGTTCAGGTGACAGAAGGAACTCCCAGAATTCCATGCTTCAGGCCCAGCAGTTGGGGCGGAATGTTGCTGAGTCAGCAATTCTCAATGCAAAGTATAGGGAGGAAAACGCGTTGCGACCCTTTTCACCCCCTTCCGGTTGGAATTTCCGAAAACCGGTTCTTAGTGCACCCCTCCCTCACGGAAGGAACCCACCCCAAATTTCACGCTTCTAGGCCCAGCGGTTTTGGCAGGGCATTGATGAGTGAGTCAGTCAGTCAGTGAGTGACTTTTCTCTTCTATATATATAGATTTAAAATCTTGCCCTTCAAATCTGTCTTGTGTTTTCAGGGCAGTGCCCAATATTGTAATAAAAATATAATATTGCTATAAAATGCTTTTTAAAAACCAGTATGTTAATATTATTTTATTAATAAAAGCAGATTAAAAGGATTGGCTAAATAAAAAAGCTCTTTAGTTCCCCACTTACTATTCTTCAAATGGGTGCAGCATCCAGACTCAGAAAATGATCTCAGAATTCCCATTGGGAACAGGCAAGAACTTTTAGATTCAAGACCACAAGTCAGGTAGGGCTTTAAAGGTTAATGCAGCACCTTTTCATTGTTCTTGGAAACATGCTCAGTGTAGCTTTTTCAGAACTGGCATGAAATTTTCCTTTCAACAGGTCAGTGGCATAGCTGGGGGGAAGAGTTTGGCATTTCTCTGGTGTATGGTGAAATAATTAGTGCTTCTGAAAAGTCAGGCTGCAATCCTAAACCCGTTAGGCTGGCATAAATCGTGGCACAAGTCCTGTGTTGGCTTGGGGGTATCACAAAAGTACCATAAGACCAGTGGTGGGCCCAGCCTGCCCTAACAACCGGTTCTCCGGAAGTGGGCGGGGCCAGGATGGGTCAGGGGTGGGGCCAGGATGGGTCTGGGGCGGGGCCAGGGTCAGGGGCGGGGCAGGGAAGGGCACGCCACCTTAACCCTTAGTTTACAAAAAAAAATTGTCACTTGTGACAGCATCAATCGGTATTAAGCCCCTGGGTTCTGTGTAATTTATTCCTATGCATTATGCCTTGTTGTGCTCTCAGGGGGAATGTGTGCCACAAATAAGAACACAAAAGCATAAGAAAAGCCTCCACTGGATCACACCAAAGACCCATCTAGTCCAGCTCCTGAATCACACAGCAGCCCACCAGCTGCCTCAGGGAGCACATATGACACTTGCATCCAAGCGCCTAATACAGCAGACACTACCACAAGTTCCACTGGTGGTACTCATACCACTGGTTGAGAAACACTGATCTACTGTTTAGGACCAGAGTCTGTGGTGTCCCCTTTACAGGCTGAGGTTTGCCTCTAAGCCCCTACTTAAGGCTACAATCCTGTCCACACTTTCCTGTAAGTAAGCTCCATTGAATATAATAGGACTTCTGAGTAATCAAGCAAAGGACTGAGCTCTTAGTAACCAGCCTTTGGCTGCAATCCTATTCACTTTCCTGAGAGTAAGCTCCACAGACTCTAATGGGACTTATTTCTGAGTAGCCAGGAATAGGATTGGGCTCTAAAACTGCACTCCTCTGCACACTTTCCTGGGAGTAAGCTTCATAGATTGAAATGGGATTAACTTTTGAGTAGTCAGGCATAGGATTACAAGTTCTTAGAAACCAGCTTCTTTCAAGGGAGTAAGCTTCACTATTATAATGGAACTTACTTCTGAGTAGACATATGATTGGGCTTTGAGGCTACAGTCCTATCCTCACAGGGGAGTAAACCTGCAGACTTTAATAGGATTTACTTCAGAGTAGGCAGTGGACTGGGCTCCTGGGGGGGGCAGGATGGGAACTGGGGCTATTTCTTCAGGTGCCCCCCTCCCATACTTCCCACAATCTCAGGTGGAGAGATTTCTCAGAGGGGCAGGATGAGGTGGGGAGATCTCTTGGGGAGCAGCAAAAGGTCTACAGTGTGGATAGGATTGCAGCCTGAGCCCAATCCTAATAGTGTCTACTCAGAAGTAAGTACCATTCAAGTCAATGGGACTTACTCCCAAAACTGTGTGGTCAGGATTTTAGCCTTACAGTCCAATCCTATGCAGGCTTACTTAGAAGTAAGTCTCATTCTAGTCAGTGGGGCTTACTCCCATGTAAGTGTGGATATGATTGCAGCCTCAGAGCCCAGTCCTAATCATGTCTACTCAGTAGAAAGTCCCATTATAGACAGTGGGCTTACTCTCAGGAAAGTAGGCAGGGCTGGAGGAACAGGGCTGGAGGGAGAGATCCAAGCAATCCTCTGCCAATCTCCTCAGAAGTAAGTCCCTTTATAGTCAGTGGGCTTACTCTCAGGAAAATAGACAGGGCTGGAGGAACAGGGCTGGAGGGAGAGATCCAAGCAATCCTCTGCCAATCTCCTCAGAAGTAAGTCCCATTATAGTCAGTGGGCTTACTCTTAGGAAAGTCTGGATGGGAAAATAGCCTCAAATCCTATGCTACTCAGAAGGCAATCCCATGATAGTCAATGGGAATTGCTCCCAGGAAAGTGTGGCTAGGATTGTGGCCACAGGCTGCAGTCCTCTACTATACAGTGTGGCTTACTCCTGAGTAGTTCTCCATGCCTAGTACTGGGCTGCAAAGGCACCTGGGGAGGCAGGCAGGCATAGCCCCCACCAGAAGCCCTGGAGGAGCTCAGCTGCTGAGCTGCAGTCCTTTCTCAATAGCTCCGGCTTCTGTATTCCCGCCCTTTGTAAGGAGCCCTTTGTAAAGCTGTCCATCATGTGCCTGATTCAAAAAAAAAAAAAACACCATCGCCAGAGAGGCTGCTCATTTGCATGTGAGAACCCAGCATGCTTTGCAAACTGCACAAGGAAATAACTTCTGAAAACTTGCTAGAAATAAGGTTTTTAATCAAAATAAGATATTTAGCAAAGACAGGATTCTTGAATAGCCTCATTCAAAGGTTTGGGGTGTGAAGAATTTACTAATCCTGACTTTAAAGTGTGGAGCTAATAGTGATGCAAACTCCCTCCAGCTCAGCAGTCAGAGTCTGAATGTGCTGGGGATGGTGGCAAAGCCCTGTCTGAATGATGGTAAATTAAAAAATAAACTTAGGGAGGGGAGGGGAGGGGAGGGAAGGGGGGGGAGGGGAGGGGAGGAGGAGGAGGAGGAGGAGGAGGAGGAGGGAGGAGTGGAGCTTCAGCTCTGGAAAGACAGACCCAGAGGTCTTTTAAGAAAAATTCAAACACACTTGCATGCAATTCAAGGATGATGGCCCCCAATTAACAACCGGTTCGCTAACGTCAGCCCCTAATTAACAACAGGTTCTACGGAACCGGTCAGAACCGGCATCAGCCCACCTGTGCATAAGACCATTCTGTGCCACTCGTGGTTGATTTGGTCAGTGCACAGATATGCATCAACATCCCTCCACCACCACAGGAACGGGGAGAATAGGTGAGTTCTGCTGGCCAAAATTGGTTAGGATTGCACCCTCAGATGCATGTCTACACAGAAGTCAGTTCCATTAGAATCAGTGTGGCCTACTTCCAGGAAAATGTGGATAGGATTGGGCTATCAGATATAAAGTACAAAGCATAGGTTTAAATTTTTTTCTTTCCGGAATGTGTTTCTGTAGAAGAGCACTTTTATGCATGTCTTCTCAGAAGCAAGTCCAGCAAAACTTACATCTAGATAGGATTCCAATTCTGGTGTAGAATTTTCTGACTTTGATGTAATGTGCGCACCTCTAAATATTGCAAATGTCCATTTGGAAACATGTGCTTGTGTAACAAAAAGTAACAACATCTTTTTATCTTGCACATAACCCCGCACCAGGCCTCCTCCCCCCAAAAAAACTTTTTAAAATGGTTCATCAGAAAGCATCTTACAGTGTATGTCTTAACAATGAGTTTATAAACTAATAGTGAAATTTGCACCTTTTAGATGAAATATAATAAATGATTATAGACAATGTTCCATATAAGAAGGAGAATGATATAGAAAGGATGGAGTGTGTTCCTGGTGCCTTTTTAACTGTTCACCTTTACCTCCAAAGCAGCACCAGCCTTTCTTTGTGGTCCATGTGACATGCAGTAAAACCTTGGATTGAGTGTAACTTGGATTTAGAGTGTTTTGCAAGACAAGCAAGCATCTTCTTCTTATATATATATATATATATATATATATATATATATATATATATATATATATATATATATATATATATATATATAAAAGAAAAAGTCACTGATGACTCACTGACTGACTCACTCATCAACACCCAGCCAAAACCGCTGGGCCTTAAAGCGTGACATTTGGGGTGGGTGTTCCTTCCATGACCGAGGGGTGCACTAAGAATCGGTTTTCAGAAATTCCAACTGGAAGGGGGTGAAAAGGGGTGCACCTACTCTATAGAACTGGTTGTTAATGAGAGATAGGACATATAACTTTTAAAAATAGCCATTTAAAAGTGGCTGCCAGATGGGCATAGAACCGGTTGTTAATTTCTTTGAATCCCATCACTGGGTGCAACGCGTTTTCCTCCCTATACTTTGCATTGAAGAATCGGTATCTGAGGGATGCTGTAGCCCAACTCCCAGACCTAGAAGCATGAAATTTGGGGAGGGTGTTCCTTATGTCACATGAACACACACCAAGAACTGATGTGGAGAATTTAACCCTTAAGGGGCTGAAAAGGGGTGCACCATGTTTTTGTCCTATACTTAACATGGAAGACTGACCAACCTTCAGCCAATTTGGTGCTCTGTGCCCGGTGCAGTGGTGGGGGATGGGAGGGAGAGGTTGCACTGGGGAGGATGCTGTGCATGGGGGAGATGATGCACATGGGGAGATGATGTGCATGGGGGTTGATGCGCATGGACGGTTGATGCACATGGGGGGTTGTTGCACATGAGGGTTTGTTGCGCATGAGGGGTTGTTGCGCATGGGGAGATGACGCTCATGGGGGACTGAGGTGCATGGGGGACGCTTTTTGCTAGTTTCTAATAAATTTTGACTTGAAATACAAGCAGTGTCTTGATAAAGAAGCAATAATATAGTCCCGGTCAAGTTACAGCTGTTTTGAGGGCTCTGCCAGGACCTCTTCATACTCTCCTGAGAGACCAACCCATGCATGTCTACTCTGAATTTAGCCTATTACAGTTAATGGGGATCACTCTATGTAGTGAGGACATACAGTCTCATGATATGAGAGCCTGCGATACCTACCCTTACATGTCTATTCTAAAGTAAGCTCTATTATAATCAGTGGGGCTCACTCCTGTGTAAGGGAGTGTACATCCTGAGAGATGTAGGCTACAATTCTAAAGATACTTTCCTGGGAGTAAGAACCATTGAGTACAATGGGGCTTATTTTGAATCGACATGATTAGGGTTGTGCTCTAAGTGCAGGTTAATTTGTTTAATTTTTCTTTATCTTTTGTATTTTCTTTATTATTTGGTATTATATGACAGTCTTGTATTTATTTTTATATGAATATTTTTGGATTACGGAACTCGGAGTTTCCATTATTTCTTGTGGGAAAATTTGCTTTAATATACAAGCGTTTTGGTTTACAAGCATGCTTCTTGAATGAATTATGCTCGTAAACCAAGGTATATTTCTTTCTGAGAAGAGATCTTGTTGTCTTGACGGTTAATTTGATGCTGCAGACTTTTCCGCACACTCCAGAGTTGTCCCCTTTTCTTCTATCACAATGAGCAATAGTTGTAGCATTTTCAGTTCTTTGGCCTTTCTGTGCCTTTTTTTAAAGTGATTACAAAAGGAAGGTTAGTCACCAATTTGTTAAGCAGTATCATTAATCTATAAATAAGTTTCTGTGCTTACACTATAATTTAGGGCTCTGAGCTGGATCCTTCACATCTCCTGTGTATGCATCTATGAAAAATGGTGGTGAGTCTCAATTTTAAAAGGGTGGTTCTTGCTTCTATCTTTGACCTCCTTACTTCTTCTCCCTTGACACAAAAGGGGAAAAAAAGGTTAAATGACTTTTCAAATTAAGGCAGCAATAATTAACTACTGGCATTGTTTGTGATTTTCCGACTCTGCGAGCTAATGAGAGAGAAATTAGTGCTTAGCAGCAGGAGTTCCTGATCGTCAGTGCCAAATGCTAAATGTGCCAACAAGTTAATTTTGGTTTTAAGTACTTCACTTAAGTCTTTTTGGACAATGAATTATAATAGGGGTTGTATTGGCGTTGGGCATATGCTCCTTTGATTTACAGAGACATCATTTTAAAATATAAGACCCCCGCGTTATGAATTGCTGCTGGCTGGTGCAGTATTGGCGGCGTAATGTCGTTGACCCACAAAACAACAGGTTGACTCAATGAGATTTTGCTCATTAATAAACAGGAGATTTTATCACAACTTGCCAGCCAATCTCCAAAAATTCCACTTGTGGAAGTAATGAGAATTAGACTGGCACAATTTTCTTTTTTATAAACCACTTGAATAGGTTCAGAAACACTTTAAATTTATTTTTAAAAATTGTGAATTTGTTCTTGGTGTGCGGTAGCAACAGAACAGCTAATACTGATTATTTCCAGACTCTCCATTAGAACAGACACATTGCATTGTGGATATTCTGTAATGAAAAGCTTCCAAATCTATTAAGGTGTGGTCACAATGGACGCACATGTGCCACCAACTTTACCCAGGGGTGCAACTACAGCAATCATCTTCTCTCCCAGCCCTCTCAGTGTGTTCTGCCCCCTGCTCAGAGTAGAAAACTGTTTTATCACCTCAGCCATAGCTTGCTTTCTTTTCTTCTCCTTCCTTAAGCCCTGCCTGCAGTTTGCTCTGGCTGTGCAGTGGTGTACCTAGGTCATTTGGCACAGAAAGCCCCCCAAATGTTTTCACACCCCCATGAGCTCCACTTTCACAGGATTGTGGCCATTCTGGTGGCCTTGCATTCCTCTGTGTCTGAACTGAACATGAGCCAAAGCACCTTTGCTTACTCATGAGTAAATGCAGCTGTGTAGCTCAGTTTGACTTTCCATGGGACTCAATGCAATTATCAGGATTGATTTGTGGGGCCTACACTCATTGGATCAGGACCATCCTGGGGGCATTAGATTCCTCTCAGTCTGCCCTTTCCAATGGACATTTACCTACTCTTCAGTAAAGCCATGATACGGCTCAGTTTCACTTTGTATAGGGCTCCATGCATTTTTATTTTTTTAGTGTCTTGGCCATAACTTTTGATAGGAAGGAGATATTTCAAAGATGTTTTTGCATTGGATTCTGCTGGGAAATATGCATCCAACAATGGATGACTTTTGGGGTTACTCCTAACGTTTTAGTGACTTTAGAGATTTTGGTCACCAATGTATCACCCTCCTCCTGAAGGTGGTATCCGGCACCCAGGGCCCCTCAGGTGCTCCCTAGGACACCACTACTGCTGTGGACAGGAAAAAGTTGTGTTGTTTGTTTTTTTGTTATTTCTTAACCCATCAAAGAGAATGGGAAAGTTTCATTTGGATATAAACTATCTAAATGTAAAGCTTGCTCTATGTAAAATCCTAGAGTGCAAATCCAAATCAATTTTCCATCTCCAGGGTAAGGACAATACAACTTAAAGATAAGGAAGCAAACATTCCCTTACCTTGACTACCCTCCAACTGCGGGTTGCAGAAACACATCCACTGGCACAGCTATGCCAGTGCTGAAAAGTTACCGTAGTTAGGATTGCACCTTAAGTGTTGCTTAACACTTCCTGCACAAACCAACAGTGTACACAAATAAATACTATCACTGTGTTTCAGCCATACCATATCGCTGGCTATTGTGGCCAGTCAAAGATCACCAGGTTGTTCTATGATGCTATAAACTCTCTCTCCAGAGATAACAGTAATAGCATTTGTATGAGCCCTTATATTTTTTTTAAGTGAATGTTAAGCCTCAGACTTTGATGGACTTTTTCTTTCAAATTCTAATTAAATACTATAGATAAACAAAATTATTAGCAGAATTTATCTGTTGATGTGGGAGTAAAATTTCAAGAATATTTGTGGGCCGAAGACACAGCTGGGCACTGGGTGGTGGGCATTGGGCACCAACAGGCCACCAGGCACTGGGGGGTATCAGGGTGCAGTGGCAGGCAGCACTGGACAGGTACAGGTTTTGGCTGGGTGTTCGGTCGGTCAGATATATGGCTGTGGGTGGCGCAAGCGGTTAAGACACTGAGCCTGTTAAACAGCAGGCCAGGGTTCGAGACCCAGGTTGGCCCCACAAGACAGGGTGAGCTCCTGTCCTTAGCCCAGCTCTGCGACGCCAGCTGGATCCAATCGTATTGGCTCTGCCTTTCCATTGGACTAATTCAGTGGCGTGGAGAGGGGGGATTTGCTGCTTGGGTAACAGCATATCCTCAGTGATGGGATTCAAAGAAATTAACAACTGGTTCTATGCCCATCTGGCAGCCTGTTATATGTCCTATCTCTTGATAGATAGAATAGATAGATACTCTTGATAGAACCAGAACAACTGGTTCTATAGAGTAGGTGCGAACCTGCTGGAGCCCACCACTGCCTATCCTCCATAACAATCTAACCCAGGCTTTCATGCTTCGCATGCAGCGTATGCAGCGCCGAGCACGATACCATAGTCTTAGACTGACGGAGGCCTGCTATATATATAAGATGATGTCTCTCTTGAAACATTTCCATGGTAATTAAAACATTAACAAAAGCTGGCTACCATGTTGGTATGCCGAGTACAACTGTGCGTGCAAACCATTACATGACATTTCATTGAACTTCTACATATGGTCTCTTAACAGCTCATCCTGTACTGTTGTGTTTGGCAAGTTAACTACACCATATCATAAATCACCAAAAGAAAGAGTTTTTTGGCCTCGTGTTGGACAGCCTGCCTTAACATTAGACTGTAGAAGGCTGTTCTGTTTTTAGACATCCTTTTACTAACCCAGCATTCATAATTTATGATTTCACTGTAAAATTCTTGCAACACTACACCAAAAGTAGTGCTTCCCTTTAATTAAGTGCTCTCAGTAGGAAAAACGTGAAACTGATGTGCAAAACATATCGCTGTACACCGTGATTGATAGTGATTACTTCTTTATGAACCCAGCCTGAGGGTCTGAACTTCCTGATGGGTAAAATAGGCTGTGGGGCTACTTCCTGAGATGGCCTTGTGGGGATCACTCCGTTTTAGTAATAGCAGAGGAATTCTTGAGGCACTCTTTGCAAATCTGTAGAATTAAAACTTGCAGTGAACTGTTACTAAGCTGGGCTGCAACAGTTTTCTTGAGAAATTCTCATAGAGATTAGACTTCAAATAATGGTAACTTCTGAGGTTTACTGAACTGGAATCTCACCTAATCCACATAAGCATGTTATGAAAATTCCTTTATCACCAAAAATTGCTGAAATATTAAGCTGGAAACAAAAGGAAAAACAGTTTACAGCCCAGTCCTATCAGACATTCTAACACTGATGCAGCTGTGCCAAAGGGGTATGTTCTGCATCTAAATTTTATGTACTGCATATAAATATTCTAATTATTATATAGCATTTAGATATGAATGCACCCAAACAGCCAAATTGGCTACTGATGCAGCCATGCCAAGAGGGTATGCGCTGCATCTAAATATTCTAATTATTATATAGCATTTAGATATGAATGCACCCAAACAACAGCCAAATTGGCTACTGATGCATCCATGCCAAGAGGGTATGCGCTGCATCTAAATATTATGTGCTGCATCTAAATATTCTAATTATTATATAGCATTTAGATATTAATGCACCCAAACAACAGCCAAATTGGCTACTGATGCAGCCATGCCAAAAGGGTAGCACTGCATCTAAATATTATGTGCTGCATCTAAATATTCTAATTATTATATAGCATTGATGTTAATGCACCCAAACAACAGCCAAATTGGCTACTGATGCAGCCATGCCAAGAGGGTATGCGCTGCATCTAAATATTATGCGCTGCATCTAAATATTCTAATTATTATATAGCATTTAGATATTAATGCACCCAAACAGCAGCCAAATTGGCTACTGATTCAGCCATGCCAAAAGGGTATGCGCTGCATCTAAATATTATGTGCTGCATCCAAATATTCTAATTATTATATAGCATTGATATTAATGCACCCAAACAACAGCCAAATTGGCTACTGATGCAGCCATGCCAAAAGGGTAGCACTGCATCTAAATATTATGTGCTGTATCTAAATGTTCTAATTATTATATAGCATTTAGATATGAATGCAGCCAAAGTCCCATACTAGTTTTTTTTTCTGTTAATGATGATTTAGGACCGCTATTCTCAACCAGTGTGCCTTGGCACACACACCAGTATGACATGAATGGTCTGCAAGTGAATGTAGAGAAGAAGTTTGTTTTTTTGTTTGTTTGTTAGGGCCCTACAGGAGGTAAGTCCCCCACCACTGCATGGTGTGCCTTGTCATTTATCAAAAAGCTGGTGGTGTGCCTTGACAATTTTACCACCTTGTCAAAGTGTCCTGAGATGAGAAATGGTTGAAAATAGCAGATTTAGGAAATGCAAACAGTAACAAATGTTTGCTTTATTATGGGGACAATCCAGAGTAACTACAGGGAGTCCTTGCTCTGGTGTAAGAACAATTTGCTCTGGATTGCAGTATGAATTTCCCATAGGTTTTCATTAGGTGGTGCAGTAACTACGGGTGCACGTAATGTCTCTTGCGTGCTCCCGTAGTTACTCTGGATTGTAGGGTAAGTAGGTATGATTCAGTGGCATAGTTAGAGAGTATGCAAAGCACTAATTTTTTCAGGGAGCCGAACCTCATCACGCAAGGGGTCCCTCTGCCTCCTCTTTGGAGCCTATCCCTCCAAGGGAGCATATGGCTGCAATCCTAAAGACACTTTCCTGAGAGTAAGACCCATTGGACACAATGGGGCTTACATCTGAGTAGACATGGTTAGGATTGCGCTCTATGCCTCTGTTTTGTTCCTACCTCCAGAAATGCTCCGAAGGGAAGGAGATGGGACTTGCACATTGCAACGAGACAACCTGCAAAATTTAGAGCTTTGCACCCCTTCTAGCTGCACCACTATTGTAATTTATAATATTTAGTTTGATTATTTATGTCCGATTGTTTTCCTTTTCTGTAGATTTGGTCCTGGATTGGTTATTTATTGGTACGGATTTATAGAGGAGCTGGATTGTCACCGCAATCGTGGGATCTTGCTGAAAGACTGCTTCCCTGCAAACATAGTTACTCTTTGCGACAGCACGGCTGAGCAATGAGGGTGGAAGAGACACCGAGAGGAAAAGGCGAATCCGGAAGCAATTTTGCTTTCCTGCAGTATAAACTACTGGCAACATTTGCCCTGAACTTCAGTTGAACTCTTTGCTGCCCAGATCCACACTACTACTACTTTAGACAAACACATCAAGGGTTTCTGTTTTACTTCAACCCTCTGCTGATGCAAGCAGCCAAAAAATACAGACACAGCCCAAACATTATCAGCATTTCTGTCTCTGTCTAACAGTTTATAGATAGCGGCAATCTTTCTTCCTTCCGGACGGTTTCTCCTTGCATTTTGGACAAAAGAAGAAATGTGGGGACTGCAAGGTGTGGCTGTTGGTTTTCCTCCCTGTTATGAAATCACCTTTAAAAAATGCCTCCTCTCACACACAACATTTTTCTGGGAAATGTTAAAAATCTAGCTCCAGACAAGCTTACTACAGTGTTCCTAAGACGCATTCATACAGCCGTAGATCTCACGTCCTGCGGCAATTCAGTGTTTTAACTCTCAACTTCTAGGCATTTGTGGCATGAAGCCAGGCCGTTTAAATATTTTATATAGGGTTTAAATTCTAGAATTGTGATTTACCTTTTTTATGTTCTCAAAAAGCTAACAATTCTAAAGAATTGTCTTTTATATCTATCCTCTGAAATTAACACTCAGTAATGCATTCTGTGTATCAAGGCAAAATAAATATGTTGGTGATGAGGTGTTAAAATGAAACAGGTAGTTTCACTGTCTGTTTTATTAAAAATAGGTCCTTGGAACTTAAAACTTGACCATCTGTGTTTCAAAAATATTTCCAGTATCCAGGAAATGGTTTCTTTAGACCACATGTTGTGGAAAAGATTGAAGACCTGAGAGTGTACCCGTTCAGAAATGCAAGTTACCTAGAGATGTTGGTTCGGCATCTCATGGCGATGACCCACAAATACACAAAACAATTAAACTACAATAAGAAATATGTACAATATATCCCAAATTGAGGTCTTTGCAACTCTCCTATTTAAAGTTCTTAACATCAACCTGCAAGTTTTGGAAGATGGTCTTACGTCGCTTCTATTGTCTCTCGCTGCCCCAGCAAAAGGAAACCAGAAGAATTCAACTATCATCACTCCTTTTTACTGCTCCTATTTTTGGAGAGTAGTGACCCTGTTCCACCCATTTAGAAACTCTGTCCGACCCACATTTGTCATATATATTTATATGGTTTCCTATATTAATCACTAACATTGTGAAACCCATGCAATCACACTTTTTTTAAACAGGGGAAGAAGCCATTGTTCTGCCTGGTTGCCCGTTGCATTTTTTCCCAGAAAGGCTTCATCCTGATACGTAGTTTTACTATCTTTTTTAATTAAAAGGAATATATATCATTGCCCCCCCATGTCCATTTGCAGCAGAGAAATTTCAATGCTTTTCCTACACTAAGACTTTCCTAGTTGACAATGATCACCCCACAGTTTTTGAAGTATGTTTCTTTGAAAGATTAAACTTTCAGCAAGACCTTATTTCAAGCAGCTGTAACTCATTTATGTTCCACTGTTTAACATACTGCGACAGGCTCACAAGTCTGCAACATAAAAGATGGCAGGCGAAATCTGTGGTGCGTAACTTTACGGATACTACACAATAGCATTCAAGGTACTACCGCCGAACATACAGAAACCTTGAGCAAGGTGAAAATGAAGCAGTAACAGAGCATTTATTGCAGGACAACCTAAAAGGATGAGGCTCTAAATGGAAAAGTCTTCAAAACTGTCTTTGCTGGAGGTGATACAGCTGTATTTTCTTGTGTGAAATAGTCTAAAACATCAGCATATTTATCCTGGCCTCCTCTCTCTCTCTCTCTCTCTCTCTCTCTCTCTCTCTCTCTCTCTCTCTCTCTCTCTCCCCCAAATAAATTAAATTTATCTTCACATATGTTGAAAATTCTCCTCATGCTCTATCTTTATTTTGTTTGGATATTACTTTAAATTTGCCATAAGGAAAGATAAATTGATGAGGTGCTTTGCAGAAGAATAGCTACAGGGATGCAAAGCACTAAGAGCCCAATCCTATCCACACTTTTCTCAGCGTAGGTCTCATTGACAGTAATGGACTTGATTCTGAGTAGACATGCTTAGGATTGGGCTCTTAGTGTTGCATGGACGTTCACTAAAGCATGCAAGCGAAGCCATTCTGGGCTGTTAGACAAGGTGACTCTATGTCATAACCAAAATAAAGAGGACAAGGCCCCCCAAAATGGAGGACACCCAAGAAAAATATAGTACGTGACAATATAAAAGCTAAAAACACTCCTATATTTCTTTCATGTGGTTCATTTTAAACTTATATTGCTTCTAAATTATATATAATTTATCACATCTAATTTATGAATTACAAGAAGGCAACATGCTGCCTTCTCACAAAGGAAAGGAGGGCAATGAAGATTTTTCCCAGGACACAAAATTAAAATCCAGGACATGTCCTGGAAAAGTGACATATATCATCATTCTTACAGAGCATTGGCTACATTTTGCTCCAGAGTCCCAGAATGGCAGGTATGATGTTAGCCATCAAGTTGTATGGAACTGTATTCATTCTAATTCCAACGGCTTACCGCTGGAATGATTAACATTGATCCCAAGTAAAAGCAATTAAAAATGGTGTTGCTGATTTTCTTTGTAATATAAAATTATGATTTTGTGCATATTTTTAAAATCACATATAAGCATCAACTCTGAGAGGCTGTTTTAAAAAAGACAACGGCATTTTATTTACAACACTGTAGTCATTAGAACCTTAACATTACAGCCAAATTCAGTTTTATGGAGACATTATTCGGCAGAGTGCGCTAATGAATTATGCCAAGCCAGAAAACAGAAGTGTGCGTAAAACTGAGTGATGTTCTCACTGGCATATATAGACTTACCAAGCATCTGGTCTTACAAACACTGTAAAAAGGCCTTTCCTCAAGCCATAGAAATTGCTGCATTTGCGTGCAGCGAGTTCAATATGGAGGTAAAAAAAACAAACAAACTTCTGGTTCATCAATAAAGAGTCATGGACACACATGGGCTCATTCCCATTTGCCAGAGGCTGAGTTAAATTATGCTTTGCTGTCCTGAAAAAATAAACTTCTTAAAATAAAAAAGGAAGATTAAGTAGGTGGAAGAAAAAATAAAGTCAATTGTCCAATACAGTAGCGTAACAAAAGGAAAGGTGATCCTGTAAGTACTGCAGATGCCACAGCATGGTTTGTAACTGTGGCATAACTAGCAGGGAGGCAGAGCAGTCAGTGTTGGAAGGAGCTTCACCTCTTCCGAGTCATTCCATGCGGGGAGAGCATAATGGAGCCGTATGAGAACCAAAGGGAAGAAGTTTCCCCCTCCCCTGGCAATTAATTCGTGATTTTTTAAAAAGTAGATTATTACTCTGAGAGCACAATCCTAACCATGTCTACTCAAAAGTAAGCCCTATTTTCTTCAATGGATCTTACTCCCAGGAAAGTGTCTTTAGGATTGCAGCCTAATAGTTTGACCAACAAAATCTAGATCTTGCCGTGCAGCATTCTGGCAGTTGTGCCAGCCTGTTACTGCAGCAATATAACTTGGAAAATACTGTTGAAAGCATGGAGGCCAAGAAGTAGTTAAACCTAAATTCCACATATCAATGTAAATTCTACATGTCAGATTAAAAGCATGGAGGCCAAGAGATAGCTGAACCTAAATTCCATGTATCAATTTAGGAGTGACATCAAGAGGCCATCCAGTTTGGGCACCAGTCGAGGGCCCTCACCTATCAGAAGGTCCACCTGGCCAAGCTGATCCTACAAAGTGTCCAACACACTGAAGAGCTTGGTCCTAGCGACTTAAATCTGTAGTGATCAGCAATATACTATATATAGCAAATAGTGTTCAACTCGATTCAAATGAATCAGCCACACTATGGCAGAGGTTTTACGTTAACTTCTAATGCTGCTCTGACAAAAGTGTGCCAGAAACATGCGTAAGAGAACTATATATGGTTTGAAATTTAACAGCACGTGTCAAGTTGACCTGTATTCCCAAATACATAGAACTGCAGTTCAAATGTACCATAATCATCAACACCAGAAGGCCATTTCCACGTAGCTTTCCTTAGCTGGTATTTTGTTTCCCATAATAGCCTTGTTTCAAATAGTGAGTAGACTTCCTAACATCACTTTTTATGATTGTGGCACAACAAATTCCTTACTGTAATGTGCGCCAAGACGGTTAACAACAGGCATCCTTTGGCAGCAAATTGATTCTTTATAGGGAATTATTTAGTGCAATCTGTATTAAATAGGCCTTTCTTGCTTAACCACGAGACACATATTACTCAAAGTTTGGAAAGGCCAAATGTATCACTTCAATGTTTCTCCCCAGTGTATACTAAATATTATTTAAACCTGCATTATTAAGACCATGCCAGGACTGAAAAGATTAAATAATGAAGATGTAATAATGAACTAAATAATAAACAGAGCAGATTTGGTTCCCTGAGCATTTTTTTTACTTTCCTGCCATTGTTTAATATACGGCTGTTATACAAAGAGCAGATTAGGTCAGCTACTATAAATTATGCTTTTGGTACAATAGTAATCCCATAACATTATTTCAAAGCTTGATCAAAGCATATCAAAACTCCTCTCTAAATTTTTTCCACATTACAGGAAAAAACTTATTTTGAAGGCTTAACAGTTTGGTCCAGGATTTAGACGGAGATGAAGTTCTAACAATGGAAACCAACGGCCTTTAAACTCTTAGGAATGTCTTCTTCTTGAAATGGAGCAATTTGGTACAGATATGGTTTATTGGAAGCAGAAAATGAAGTCTTAACATTTTGTCTGATAAATATTAAGACCTAGAAATTGTTCCTATTGCTAGGGTTCCCAAAGTTAGTTTCCAAATTTGTGTATTAAAATTCCTCACTTAAGGCAATTGTCACAATGGAAGGGCTACTTTACACATTAAAATGGTAAAGGTGACCCCACAGACTGTACTACTAGTTGTGACTGAAGGATGCAGTGCACATCCCCATTTCTAAGCCTTTAGTGCCTTAGAAATCTAAAGATACTAAAGAAATCTAAATCTATCTAAAGATCTATCTAAAGATACTTCCATTGTCATGGGGCCAATATGACTGCCAAAAGTGCACAGAATGCTGTTTTACCTTCCCACCGAGGTGGTACTTATTTATCTACTTGCATTTATATGCTTTCGAACTGCCAGGTTGGCAGGAGCTGGGCTATCCCTACAATCCAGAGTAATTACGGGAGCACATAAGAAACATTTACGTCGACGTAGTTACGGCACCACCAAAAGAAAACCTATGGGAAATTCATATTGCAATCCAGAGTAAATTGTTCTTACGTCGGAGCAAGGATTCCCTGTAGTGACTGTGGATTGTACCCTAAGGATGAGCTCACAGCCATGATGCTGGGTAATATGGAAACACCAGGTGATGAGCTTCCATGCATCCATACAATTAAAGTTTCCAAGTGCTTTATTGCTTCTGAGAGGGACAGGAGTCTGTAATGGAGAAGAAGGAAGGGAGCTAACATTGCCACAGACATCCTTCCACTAAATTTATTTAATTTTTATTTAATCAATTTATATCCCGCCTTTCCTCCCCCGCAAAGGGGAGGCCAAGGCGGCTGACAACAGGGAATAAAACATCATTAAAATAGCTCATAAATAAAGATTAAAACACCATTAAAATATAATTAAAATACAATTAAATTGAGTAAAAAGCATGCAGATTAAAAAATTTGTTAAAACAGTAAAAAACAATTAAAAACAACAACAACAACAATAAAAACAACAACTGTCCCCCCACCTCTGCCCCATTTAAAATGCTTTTTAAAAATAGAAATAAATGCAAGACCTGAATTCAACCCATGATCTCTTTCTTGGCAGGACACGTGGGATTTCAGTATCCACTGATTTAGTATCCACTGATTTAACTCACCACTGATACTGAGGACTTCTTTTAAATACCTTGTAAAGAGAGGGAAGCACCAAAATCCAGTTTCCTAACTTTGCACTGTTAAATAATTTTAATTTCATTCCTTATAGATTGCATTATTCACCCCACCTAGTGGCTGAATGCTGTGTGTTGCAGTCTGGGGCAACACCAGAAGAGCAATCAACCTGGAAGTGGCTCTTTAAATCGATTTTCCACTTATTTGAAATCCACCAATTTCATTTACTGGGGGTTCCACAGAAAATTAAATTCATTATGGCACAGTGACATCAATGGGAAATTAGTAGCCTAGCTAACTCTCCCCATCAGTATCAGTAGGTGATATAACATAATTGTTATATGGATGATAGGGCTGTGGGTGGCGCAAGCGGTTAAGACACTGTGCCTGTTAACCAGCAGGCCAGAGTTTGAGACCCGGGTTGGCCCCACAAGACAGGGTGAGCTCCTGTCCTTAGCCCAGCTCTGCGACGCCAGCTGGATCCAATCGTATGGGCTCTGCCTTTCCATTGGACTAATTCAGTGGCGTGCAGAGGAGGGATTTGCTGCTTGGGTAACAGCCTATCTTCCATAACAATCTAACCCAGGCTTTCATGCTTCGCATGCAACTTATGCAGCGCCGAGCATGATACCATAGTCTTTCAAGACTTACAGAAGCCTGCTATATGGATGATATAACAGAATAAATTTCTTCCATTCAGACCATTGGGGCTTAAGTATTCTATTAACTGTGACTTGTATCACTTAATTTTTTTAACTTTTACAACATTTCTTTTTCCACACTTAAATCAAATACAGCTGATCTGTCTTTTTCTATTCACACAAATTCCCAATCCGGACAACACCAAAAGAATATGACATGTCAGGACAGACATGTGAAAAGGATGTCACCGTGCATGCACCTGTTTGTTTCTTTCCTAGGAGTTAGCACCATTGTACTCAATGGAACTTACTTTTGAGTAGATACGAATAGGATTGCACTGTAAGAGCACAATCCTAACCGTGTCTACTCAAAATCCCCATTTTGTTCAATGAGTCCTGAGCACAATGAGCCCCATTGTGTTCATTGAGTCTTAGGTAGCAATCCTAAAGACACTTTACTGGGAGTTAGACCCATTGAACAAAATGGGGGCTTACTTTTGAGTAGACAGACCCTACAATCCACAGTAACTACGGAAGCATGTAAGAGACATTACGTGCACCCATAGTTACTGCACCATCTAGTAAAAACCTATGGAAAATTCATATTGCAATCCAGAGTAAAAAGTTCTTACACCGGAGCAAGGACTCCCCATAGTTACTCTGGATTGTGCCCTCAGTCTGTGTTTCTAAGCAGGCTATTCAGAAACATTAAAATGAAATGAAATCCAGACAATTAAGTAATAACAGAGGTTCAGGGTTTAATTGAGGGCCTAAGGTGAAACCAATGACCATTAACCCCAGTTGGCCATTAATTCACAAAGAAATATCCTTGGCTCAGGTTTTTTCTATTATAATGCAGCTTAAACATTTCCCTTAGAGAACAATGGTTTTGCCTTTTGCCCCTTGTGCTAAGGGATTCAGGGGGTGAAGGGGTAAGGAAATACTGAGCCGCGATGGTACTCCAATTTTCCCAGAAAATTAATACACTTGGCCAATCACGTCGTATTTTCAGTTCACATGGTTAATAGCCATAATATAGTCAAGTTTGTGTTCAGTCAAAACCCAATGGCACTTTTAATTAACATTTAACAATTAAACGACTTTAAATGACTCCTGGCTCTGCAAAGTTTTCTAATAAAATGAAAGTGTGATGGGATAAGTACATACTACAAGTTCATGCCGTAAGATAGATTCTAACGGCGATAATGATTTGTGTGGGGCAGGTTCCTTGCCGTTAACATAAATCCTGGGTTATATACCAAAATCATTAAGCAAAAAATGCAAATCACGCAAACTTCAATAAGATTAGAACGGTGAGTGATTTGTTGGGCTAATCAAGCGAAAGAAATGCTTTCTTGCTTCTATTTTAAGTCGTCAAAGCTTGCTCTGCAAACGGAAAACTTTGTGTGATCTCTACAGTCCTGATGTCTTCCACAGCTCCGTTTTGTAATTCCCTCTGAACTCGCTAAGGTATTTCATATACAGTGGTGCCTCACATAAAGAGCTTAATTCGTTCCGGAGGCATGCTCTTTAAGTGAAACGCTCTTTAAGTGAAGCAGATTTTTCCATAGGAAATAATGGAAACTCAGACAATTGGTTCCACAACCCACAAAATATTCATATAAAAATATTAACTGCATGTAAAAATGATGACAAAACACTGGAATTCAAAACATGCATTCAGTGTGCATGATCCTATGAAGTCTACTTAGGCTGCAATCCTAAAGACACTTTCCTGGGAGTAAGCCCCATTTAACACAATGGGGCTTACTTCTGGGTAGACATGATTAGGAGGCTGCAATCAAAGACACTTTCCTGGGAGGCTTACCTGGGCTGCTGCTGGAGGTTCAAGGTGGTCGGTGGGAGCACTTGGGGGCAGTTAGAGGCAGCTGCCTCTGGCACCCCTAGGCAACTGCCCCCAAGTTGGGAGCAGTTAGAGGCAGCAGCACTGGCCGGCAGCCCTTTTAAAGAGCCTTCGTGCGGAGCGTCAGGGCTGCACAGCACGCGTGTCCATAGCGTGCTTGCTTGTTAAGTGAAGAGGAACTTGTTATGTGAAGCAAGATTTCTTGGAAATTTTTGCTTGTTATGTGAAACGCTTGTTAAGTAAGACATTTGGTAAGTGAGGTACCACTGTATTGGGAGCAGCTTTAAATTAGCAGATTTTTATTTGTTCATTATGTTAATATTCCATATTAATATTATTCATTCTAAAAAGCCTAATGGCCTTATCATACAAGGCAATGTACAAAGGTAGGTATTCCCATCCCATGGAGAGACAACATACAAAGAATAGGGAAATCAACTAATGAAATGGGTCTCCCCCAACCATTACATCAAAGCCAATCTCCCATCTGTCTCTCTAGTCATTATTAAATGCTTTTATGGATATATATGCATTACAATGGAACAGGAAAGAACCATGCCATTGGGGATTGTCTCAGAACAGGTGCTCTGTGTACATGGAACTGTAGGGAAGTACACATGGAGGTGTTTGTGTGAGTTGTCATGAAACAGAAGACACCAGCAGAGAGCAGGACTTAAGATGTGACACAAGTAGTATCAAAAACAAGTAGACTGATTTGGTTTCTATCCAAATTTTAAAGTGTGTGTGTGTGTGCACATGTTCATGCATGCACGTGTGTCTGTCTGTCTGTCTGTCTGTGTGTGTGTGTGAGAGAGAGAGATAAAATTTTCTGTTGTTTATTTCATTGTCTTTAGAGGAACTGCTAAAACAGAGACTTGTATATATAGAAAAAACTATATATTTTTCTCCTTTTCATACTATTGATATGAGGATGATCTACCAATCAGTTTAAAAAAGAACTGTGCTTCTTGGAATAAACTCTGCAATGATCTGAGAAAAGTTCTGAGAAAAGTCACACTCACACTCCACCGTCATGGACAATTAAGAAGAATTACCCAGTGTTGTTGTTCTGGGTCGCCCGTGATTGACTCTCTCACAGACCCTTAATAAAATCTAAATAGTCTTTGCAGATATAAATTTTTATTTGTGAACCTTCCTGGTGAACTCATATACCTGGTGAACTCATATACCTGGTGAACTCATATACCTGGTGAACTCATATGAAGAAACCCAGCACTGGAAATTAACATAAGATGAATCAGACTGTCTAACCCTACAATCCAGAGTAACTACGGGAACACATAAGAGACATTACGTGTACCCGTAGTTACTGCACCACCTACTGAAAACCTATGGGAAATTCATATTGCAATCCAGAGCAAATTGTTTTTTCACCGGAGCAAGGACTCCCCGTAGTTACTCTGGATTGCGCCCTAAATGTTTGTACACCACTTGGGAATGAATGCATCGTGAAAGCTAAACTAACCCAAGTACATGTATCCCCCCACTTTCTGATGATCCACTCTTTCAACCTTTCAATTACACCCACAATTCATTCAATGCATGTGCTGCTCTTTCAACCTCTTTCTGCTGTTCTAAAGGCCAAAATTGCCCTTGCCCATGTTGGGCAACTCCTGGTCTAATACTATTCCCAAAGGAGTTAATGTGAATCCATTTGCACTGATAATCCAAAAGATTTGGAAGCAACATTTATAAACAAAAAAGACTGGTTTCCACTTATCAATAATTTTCACTTTTGGATGTCCTAACCTGTCCAATAAGTGAGGAATTCCTGTACAATGGCATCTACTCAGCAATTGAAGTGAGATTTGGACTCATGAACTAGATGCCCAGTAAGGCTGTGCTGGTGTCTTATCCATGGATTCAGCAAACAGAAATAATAGTGGCTCGGCATTGTAATCCAGCCAGCAATGCAGGTAGAACTGCACACCAAAAAAAATATTCAGCACTTTCCAGGTTGTTGTGTTAAGTCAGCGTTTCTCAAAGTTGGGGTCGGGACCCCTTTCGGGGTAGCCTAGCGGTTTCCTGGGGGTTGCCTAAAGACCCCTGGTGCAGGGGGCTAGGTCAGGCTTGCCAGACCTCCGGCTGTAGCTGCACACGCACTGGGTCTGACTGACAGCCTCAGGGCCCAATCCTATGCATGCCTACTCTGAAATAAATCCCATTGTGTTCAATGTGTGCATAGAACACACATTTCACTTGTAACAATGAAAATACATCCTGCATATTGGATATTTACATTATGATTCATAATAGTAGCAAAATTACAGTTCTAAAGTAGCAACGAAAATAATTTTATGGTTGGGGGTCCCCACAACATGAGGAACTTATAAAGGGGTCACGGCGTTAGGAAGATTGAGAACCACTGTGTAAAGTGGTATAGCAATGACACATTGGAATCTGTTCTGAAGCTATCTGAATGACTGTTATTATTGGGTCAACAATGCAAACTTCATACAAAAGCAGTATTTTCTCCAACACACAAACACGCAACACAATATACACATACAAACATACAAACATCCACCACTGTTGATGCTTAGGAAAAACATTACGTAGCCTGTTATTATCTTTATCATTTATCATTGACAGGTATTAAGATCTAGGTAGCTTCTGTTGATGTCTTTCATTTTTGAACCTTCATCCTGAACTCAGTCCTTCTGAATTAGAATACTTGGTTTATGAATGTCCTCAAACCAGGTACTGGTATATCTGAATACTAGCGAAAAGCGTACCCGCGTTGCAGAGTAATATTTCCACATACGCCATCCCCCCATGGCGCATCAACACCTCATGCGCATCAGTCCCCCATGCACAACTGTCCCCCATGCGCAACTTCCCACCATGCGCAGCTTCCCCATGCGCATCAACCCCCATGCACATCATTCCCCCATGCGCATCATCCCCCATGCACATCAGTCCCCCATGCACAACATCCCCATGTGCAACATCCCCCATGTGCAATTTCCCCCATGTGCAACTTCCCCCATGCACAACTTTCCCCCATGTACAGCAGTCTCCCATGCGCAACTTCCCCCATGCGCAACATCCCCCAGGCGCAACATTCCCCCAGGCGCAACATCCCCCATGCGCATCAGCACCCCCTGCGCAACTTCCCCATGCGCAACTTCCCCATGCGCATCATCCCCCCATGCACAACTTTCCCCATGTGCATCAACCCTGATACGCATCATCCCCTATGCGCACCATCCCCCATGCACAACTTTTCCCCATGCGCATCATCCCCCATGTGCATCATCCCCAATGCACATCATCCCCCATGCACAATTTTCCCCCGTACGCAACTTCCCCCATGCACAACTTCCCCCCATGCGCATCATCCCCCATTCGCAACTTCCCACATGTGCAACTTCACCCATGCACAACTTTCCCCCAGGCCCACTTCCCCAGGCGCATCATCCCCCCATGCGCATCATCCCCCCATGTGCAACCTCTTCCTCTGAACAACATCCCCCCAGGCACTGAGCACCAAATTGGCTGGAGGTTGGTCAGTCCTCCATGTTAAGTATAGGAGAGAAACACGTTGCCCCCTTTTCAGCCCTGAAGGGTTAAATTTCTCCAGATGGTTCTTGGTGGGTGTTCAGGTGACAGGAGGAACTCCCAGAATTCCATGCTTCAGGCCCAGCAGTTGGGGCGGAATGTTGCTGAGTCAGCAATTCTCCAATGCAAAGTATAGGGAGGAAAACGCGTTGCGCCCCTTTTCACCCCCTTTCCGTTGGAATTTCCGAAAACCGGTTCTTAGTGCACCCCTCCGTCACGGAAGGAACAGCCACCCCAAATTTCACGCTTCTAGGGCCGGTGGTTTTGGCAGGGCGTTGATGAGTCAGTGAGTGAGTCAGTGAGTGAGTGAGTGAGTCAGTGAGTGACTTTTCTCTTTTATATTTATAGATAAATGAATCTCAGTGACATCAACAGTCACATGGAATCAGTAATGCTAAATGAACTAAAGTCCATGTACTCCAAAATTAATTGGTTTTTCAATTGCAGGCTTGTAGCACCATCAAGCAAACATTCAGTACATTTACATCCTGTTGAAATTAGGAGGAGGTAAGTTTGCCTAAATGTCTTTGGATTGCACCCTGAGGCTTGAATCTTTCTGCGTAATAGGGCTGATTATCCAGAAGGCTTCGGAGAGAGGAGCGATGCTGACTTTGCTTCTTGGCCTCCTTGTTGCAGTTACTTAGAGAACCCTTTACCTGTATATCAATGCCGTCAAGACAGAGAAGACTGTCTCTTGTGATATCTGTGATTAATAGATGCAGATAGGCACATTACAGAACTGTGTTATGGTTATAAGCTCATCAATATATGGTGTTATAGATGGTTATAAAATATAGTTATATGCAATCCCCTGATCTCTTGGTCTCTCTCACAATTGAACAGCCGTTTATTAAATCATTATGTGTTCATTAGATCATAAATGAAAAATGTATGTGCCAGTAACAGTTTGAGAGCAGATAAATATTTATTAAATACCATAAAGACCCATATAACAAACTATTTGATTCAAGACATTAAAATGTAAAGGTGTCCCCTGCAGGTTATACTACTAGTCATGACCAGTTGTAGGGTGCGGTGCTCAACCCGTTAGTTGCCTTTAGAGCCAGCATTGTTCAAAGATATTTCCATGGTCATGGGGCCAGCATGACTGCCAAAGGTGCACAGAATGCTCACACAACCCCACACTCCACACACAACACAACTCCACACACACAACACAACTCCATGCACACATACTAACCCACACTTTCTCACACACACATAACGTAGGCCAACCCTCGCACACAGCCCAACCCCACACTCCACACACACACACATATATCACATCTACATACACACAGAGACACTTATCCACTCTTTCACACACACACACACACACACACACACACACACACACACACAATGTATTCCAACCTTCACACACAATCAAGCCCTACATTTCACAAACACCAGAACTCCACACTCACAACCCCACACTCCATACAACCCCAAATTCCATTGTGTGGAATTTAATTGTTGGGAGCAATGGGGTATTTATATTTGTATAGAGATTGCTGTATGGTAAGTTGTGTTTATTGTACTTTCTTTTTTAGTGGTATTGTCCAGTTTTACCTTGGGGAAGAGCATCTCATTTCGTTGCACCCAGTTGTGAGTGTAATGACAAATAAATTTCTTATCTTATACACACAACACAACTCCACACACACACACACACACACACACACACACACACACACACACATATGCTAAGCCACACTTTCATACACACACACACAATGTAGCACAATGTAAATTGGTGATTTTAAAAGTTTTAAAGTTGCTCTATATAGACATTTTATATCATTGGGATTTGTGTCTGGATGAGGAGGGAAAGGTTAAAAATTCAAATTTGAAAATAACTAACAGAACCCAAAGTGAGGTTTTGACTTCAGGGACTGAATTGAGGAATTCAAAGTTATTTTTTCAAAACTGCTGTTCTCTAAGCTGGATCAGACGCCCCGTTAGTTTTGGGCCAAAGGCCCAAAATGCCCTCCGCAGGAGCTGGTTTTAAAGTCCGGATGGAGTGCAGCTTTTAAGTTAATAGGGAATATAAGGTTCTCTTCTCATTCATGGGGGGTTGATTATCAGACCCCGTAACTGGACCCTCAGGAAGGGCTGTGGTCACTAACCCTCAAGTATGCCATTTCAGTAAAAAAGGAAAAATGGTTTCAGACGGACCTTCAGAATACCTTATAAAATTTGAATCACTTCTGCTTTCCCTGAAAAAGGGGTCTTTCTTCTATCTTTTTGCTTGGTCCTCAGATCCATGTAGGTTCAAATCTGTATATTCAGAATACACAGGTATCAAGGATCCATTGTATAATGTTGCTTATGCAGTGGCACAGCTATAGGGATGATGCTGTTGCATCAATGCACCATGCAAGATGCCCATCCCACTCACTGTCAAAGTCACTCCAGGCAGCGGCTGCAATGCAAAGATTTTGAATTAGGTTGTTGATTTTAAACAATTTAAACAATCTAACTCTGGGCACAATCCAGAGTAACTACGGATAGTCCTTGCTCCGGTGTGAGAACAATTTGCTGTGAATTGCAAATTGTATGAATTTCCCATAGGTTTTCATTAGATGGTGCAGTAACTACGGGTACACATAATGTCTCTTACGTGCTCCCGTAGTTACTCTGGATTGTAGGGAAAATCAGGGAATCCCATTTCCACATGATGTTGCAAGCAACACCCAGATGGAAAGAGCAAAGTGGAAGAACTATCCTGTTCCCTATCAATTGAAGCTCTGTTCTCCAATCCCTTCAAATCAGATTCAAATCAGACAAAAAGGATTTTATGATACGTAAGGCCCTCCACTCTTTAATTTTGGAAAATTGGGTTCTCTCCAAATTCAGAATCTGAAGGTTAAACATTGTTTTAATAAGAGAAACAGCTGGATGATAATTTTGAAAATCACTGGACAAAAAGCAATCAATTCCATAATTTCACAAGGACTGTTTTAATAACAACTTGATGTTCCAGATTTATTTCCGCCAAACTATACTGTTTTTTAGGGTTGCCATAATTCTCTTCCACAAAACCGCGACAGGACCCATGTCAAACTTGCCAGTATGTGAACACAATCCCCAGAAATTAGGCCAGTCCTAGTTTTCCAGGACTTATGGCAAAGCTACTGCTTTTACCTCATTTAAGGTATACCTTAAAACAGACATGAGCTTTCTTTGTAAATTTACTGTACATTTTACTCTTTGGTGTAGCCAGAAGTTGTGCAAAGCACTAAGTTTTGCAAGGACTTGAACATGCTGAACATTCTTCTTGCTGAACATTTGGGTTATTCTAGGCACAGGAGCCAAAATAGAGGCAAATGCCAGAGAAGACCCAGAGAAAAGGTAAACATCTCTGTTTTGCTCCCACCACCCATAATGGCTCTAAAGAAGATGGAGGGGCTACACAGTTGCATTTTGGTACCTACAAAATTAAGGCTGCAATCCTGACCCCTAGTTAGACCAGCATAAATCCCACCACAAATCCTGTGCTTGCTGGAGGTGTTTCAAAAGTGCCTTAAGGCACTTTTGGACCCATTTCTGTACTTGCTCTTGATGGCCAGCAGGATAAACCACTCCTGGGGAAGTTAGGCAAGTACACAGACATGCGCCAGCCTCCCTGCACCACCATGGGAACAGGGAGTAGGTGAGTTCTGGCAGTTGTACCCTACAATCCAGAGTAACTACAGACGCACGTACGAGACATTTACATCGACAGTTATGGCACCACCTAGTGAAAACCTATAGGAAATTCATATTGCAATCCAGAGTAAATTGTTCATATGTCAGAGCAAGGACTCCCTGTAGTTACTCTGGATTGTGCCCTAAATTGGTTAGGGATTGCATCCTTAGTGCTTTGCACCCCCTCTATCTATGCCACTGATTTTATTTCAGGTGCACCTGGAAATCTGGGAGGTGGCAATCTAACAAAAATTCGAGAACAATAAAAAATTGGATAATACTAAAAATGCATCTAATAAAAATTAAAAGGGGAAATTATACAAATTGGGACCAATGAAAAGAAAAAAATTTGTGTGCGCAACCATTACAAGAAAACATATGTACGGCTTTTGAATAGGAGAGGGACCGAACAGCCTCAAAGCAATCAAGCATGGAAGATACTGAAGAAAAGAAAACTTACTTTCTGTTTAAAAGATGACACCTCTCTTGACTACCCCATGGCTTGAAAGAAGCCTTGTTCAGCTCCACAGGGAATGGGGCACCTGTGTAATGACCCGCCAAGGTCTTCCCCTGCCTGATTGAGGAAGGCCTGCCCCTGCTGCTTTTGCCTTGATTGGGGAAAGGGCAGCTGCGACTTGGGTCTCTGGTGACGGTGGGCTTTTCCGTCTGTCATCCTCAGGGACCTCGCAGGTTGTCGCTCGCTGTGGCCGTGTTGACTGACTGATCGGCCTCCTTTCAGGAGGAGATGTGATGCAATATTCATTGTGGAAAACTTGAGGAGGGGGGCATGAAGTCACGGAGAAACAAGTAGCAGAGAGAGGAAGAGCTTTTCTCATCCCATTAGTTGTATATGGCCTTAAATTGGAGTCTGAGGTAGGAGACTGCAGCTGCAATCCTAATCCCCAGTTGGACCAGCATAAGCCCAGCACAAGTCCCATGCTGGCCTGGGAGTGTCACAAAAGTTCTGTAACAAACTTCTGCGCAACTCCTTGGGAGTCTGAGGCATATGCTTACCTCCCTACATCACCACGGGAAAGGGAAGACCAGTAAGTTGTGCTGGCCTAGGTTAGGATCACACCCTAATGTGCTTTGAGAGAGTTAGTGGGTAAAGAGAAAAATCAAATCAAACTTGAAAAAATCAAATCAAACCTGATCTAAACAGGCAGAATGGGAATTAAAACTTGATTTACTCTATTTTTTTAGCATGATTTTAGATTTTAGTAAGCTAATTTTTTTGGAATCTCAGCATCTTTTAAAAAATTGTACAAATTTATTTTCAGTTGTAATTTTCAGATTCTGTTGTAATTTTTAGAATGATTCACCCAGAGGTGTACATAGGCAAAGTTTCTGAAATTTCAAGTACTGTCAAGCACTGAAATTTCACACCATCAAAACAGTTTGAAGGGTCCTAAGAGGTCATCTAGTCCAACCCCCCGCTTGTAGCTGGAGAGATGGGGCCCTGTCATCCGTGGCAGATCGCATCCCATGCTATACTCTTGTTACACCTCTGGATTCACCATAGTTTTCAGAATGATTGACAAGGGCAATCTGAACCCATATAGCACCAAATGTAGAACATTCCCCAGGTAGAATAGCTCTGAAGAGGAGGAGAAGGTTGAAGCTCCCTGTAAAACTTAGGATGCAATCATAACCAATTTAGGCCAGCCTAACTCACCTGGCCTAGCTTCCCATGGTGGTGTGTGGAGGTATGACTGTGTAGTGGCATAACCACCCCAGATGAAGGGCAGACGTATTTTATAGCACTTTTGTGACACCCCTAGGTCAGCACAGTACTTATGTCGGGACTTATGCCAGTATAACTGGAGCTTAGGATTGCAGCCTTCATGCTTTGCACCCCCTCTAGCTGTGCCACTGTCAGAGTCCTCAAATTCTACATTTAAGAAATCCAAATTCTGCAATCAAAAATCACATATTCTGCAATTTGTGCAAATAATGCAACAGCCAAATGCCAAACCATTACTTACTTCTGAGTAAAGTAAGTAATAAACATGCATAGGCTTGTGCCCTGAAAGACTCACACAGTAGAAACCACATCTGTTCTGATTGACACATCTATAATTCATAGTTCCTCTTTGAAATTACATGTGAGCGGAAATTGGGTAATGTTCCTCTCCAAAAAAAAAAACAAACTATTTTTAATTGAAAAGCTGTGATTTTTGTGTATCTTTTACAATGAGTTTAAAAGCATGAATTTTGCTTTTGAGAGCCAGAGTATTGCAGCAGCTATGCTGTTAGGCTTAATTGCTGGAAGTCTTTGGATAAGTCTCTGTAATGGTGTCCTGCGCAGGTTGTACTGCTAGTATTCCATAAATATTCTTCCATAACAAAGTATTCCATAACAAAGCAGGAAAGGGTAATCAGGAATCCATCGCGGTTCAGAGGACTGGTGCATAATATCCAAAGGGGAAGTTTTGAAAGGCAGGTGCTACTCCCTCCTGCCTCCTACACTGAAAGTGGAAAGCCAGCACATACAAGGTTCTGGACTCATCCCTATCAATTGACCACATCTGTACGCAACCAGGTACACAGTTCTGAAACCATCCCTACCAAAAAGGTTGGTTGGAAGGCAGTTAATGCCTTCAACCTCTGCTTAACGTGGAGATGTGAACAAGAAGTCTCTGCCATGAACAACCTAAGTCCAGAATATTGAACTGCTGTGGAGGACATGGCTGGCCTAGTCCTGATGTGATGGTATAACACTGGGTATTACTTTCATAAGTGTCCAAGGGGAAGCAGATGTGCTGAGGCACCTCAAGTGATCCCTTCCGTATGTCCAGACTGTTCCATACTGTCAGATCCTATACCCAGTTTGAGGACATTGTCCTCTATTGTTCAAAGTGGTCCAAAAAACATCCTGTGAAGCCTTCTGGAAGACTTCCATGTTTTCTCCCCTCAATTTTTATTGTCTCTTAATTGTTCTTGGCTTCCTCCTCCCCCTCATTTGGAATCCGCTCCAGGGGTCCAGATTGAGGGGCAGCTTGTGATGCTTGCACAGTAGCTAACTACAGTCAACTTGCCAGGGCACACTAAAGAGAATGATTTCGGAAGAAAAGAAATCCTCATTGTTTGGCTTTCTTTACACTTCATTGTGTTTCCCAGTACGAAATCTGTTCTCAACAAACAAAACAATTAAGGAATAAAAAAACACACACACACAAGTGACACTTTCTGAAACACAACCAAGGTTAAATATGGTTTCATTCCCTACAGCGATACAGAGCTAGATCTTCTCCGCCAGTGTAAATCAAATGTGGATTGATTTACTACTGTGTGGAGTAATGCTGATTTACATCACCTGCAGATCTGCTCTACATATATCGCTTAATTTTTCCCCCCAGCACAAAGCTCTTAAGATGTTTCTTTAGATTGTGCTCTGAATTGCCATACATACCATGCTATAGACACCACAAAAATAATGGCAAGTTGTAACATATCTGAGTGACATATGAAATTTGCTCTGTGGTAGATGAGCACCCTGGAGGTGCACAGGTTTGTCATAATAGAAAAGGAATCTTGGCGCTGATTCAATTACCTCTCTGTGCCATTGTTAATTTCGTGAAAGAGGATCGTAAAATACAATTTGAATTCAGTCCTTATAGTTTAAAAAGAAAAAAAAACTGCGTTCAGAAATATAACAGATTTATTCTCGAGCTGTTCAACTGGATGATCTACAGTGTATTATGGTATTTGTATATTTGTATATGGTATTTGGATACAGTGTATTTGGTTCATGTTTTCTAAGATGTGTCTTTATGCACTGGAGGAAAAAAACCAAAATGTAATTTTTTAAGAGGAAAAAAAAATACTGAATAGCTCTTAAATGATGAATGTCAGTAACCTGCAAAAGACAAATCAACATCTAAAGGTAAAGGAAAGGTAAAGGTAAAGGTATCCCTGCAGGTGGCCCAGCTAGTCGTGACCTGCTCTACAGGTGTTAAAAGGCCAAAGAACCAACACTATATGGAGATATCTCTATGGTCATATGGCTGGCAAGATTAAATGTGAAAGGCACATGGAACACAGGACTTGTGGAGGCCTAACCCAGGGGTTAGGATCGCATTGCCACTATGTAAAAACACATATGCAGACGAAGTAGCTGATATACCACAAAGTTCATTCTTATTTTTGATATGGTGGAGAATAGTCTGCAAGTGAGAAAGATGGATCCACAGGGATCCATCTAGTTGATCAAAGATGAAAGTTTTCTATAAGAAAGTTTTCTATAGAAAGTTTTTTTTTAAAGCACTGGGATCCATTTAGAAACAGTTTTACTTCACAGCTTCATCAGCTGCAGCTAAAATGGTAATTGGGAAGCAATGCTCTTCCCAGGTAGCTGCCCGCACGGTTATTAAACCCTTGATGCCCTGACAGCAGTGAAAATTGGGCCATGACCCATTGGTGGGCACTTTTTAGCATTAGCATAAAGCTATGTAAAGGGGCATCAAGAGGGTGGTGCGGCTGGTGTGGGGTGCACCGGGTGATGCACCAGAGGGTGGTGATGTAGGCCAGAGGGCCTGCTCAGCACTAGGTTGGGAAAGCAAATGCACGCAAACCACGCAAACCAGCTCAATGCTGGGCTGGGGAATGGTAATGCACTTGTGTGATGGTCCCATATTATACATTAGTCTTCCACAGTCCAACACCAGGCAATCCAGCTCAGTGCTGGGCTGGGAAGCCTAATGTACCCATTTGATGGCCATGCATGCGCACTGTGCTTCTGGAGCCTCCAGCCCTAAATTACTCAGTCCTGGAGATTTCAGAAATACAGGGCACATGTGCAACCATCACTCATGTGAAGTCCTGGGGGTGACATCCTCGCCTCCACACCACACTGTATCCCACAGGGGAGTATTGGCGTGTTGTGTTCTCCTTAAGGTAAGAGTAAGGGATATCATTGGCACATGTCTGTCTTGGCCTGCAAAGGCAGATCAGGCTTGGGAAGATCAGAATTATTCTTCATCTACTTTTCCTTCCTGGACCAGATCCACCTTCCTCTCTGCCCCCATCACCATCCTTTCGACCTCTCACATTCAATTCCACTCCTTTTCTGTCTCTTTCTCAGCCCCTGTGCAGCAAAGGTCTTTGGCACACTCACATTTGCAACATCTGCAATGTGCTCTATGCCAGCAAAATACATTCCACCATATTGGGCCCTTGGAATATATGAAGCAGAAGCTGTATAAAGAAATCCATGTTATTGTGATTCAGTTACTGCACAATCCAGAGTAACTATGGGAGCTCTTAAGAGACATTTACACTGACGTAGTTATGGCTCCACCTAGTTGAAACCTATGGGAAATTCATAGAGCAATCCAGAATAAATTTTTCTTACCTCGACATAAGAGCTCCCGTGGTTACTCTGGATTATGCAGTTAGTTAGAATGCATTGTTGTTTTCAGCATCTATCTATCTATCTATCTATCTATCTATCTATCTATCTATCTATCTATCTATCTATCTATCTATCTGTCTGTCTGTCTGTCTGTCTGTCTGTCTGTCTGTCTGTCTGTCTGTCTGTCTGTCTATGGGCACAATCCAGAGTAACAACGGGGAGTCCTTCCTCCGGTGTAAGAACAATTTGCTCTGGATTGCAATATGATTTTCCCATAGGTTTTCACTAAATGATGCAGTAACTATGTGTACACGTAACGTCTCTTACGTGCTCCCATCGTTACTCTGGATTGTAGAGTATCTGTCTGTCTGTCCACCTAAAAATAGATCGATCTGAAAATTAAAAAAAGCATGTAGTAGATAATTTGCTCCCTTTGTGGTTCAATTTCTGAGTTCCTTTGTGCTCCCTTCATTCCCATTTTCTGATTCCCGAACTTCCACCGGGATGGTGTTCGTAGCATGCAGACATTTTCTAAACATTTTTGGGAAGGTGTAAGAAAGCTATTACAGCCAGAAGAAAATGCTGTCCTGCTTCATCTCAATGTCCATAGTGTACATGAGACTGGAAAACATAATATTAGTTTTATGCTGCTGTTTTGTTTTTTTTTTTCCTTTGGAATTCATGTACATCTGAAACTGGGTTGGGGGAAAAGGCAGCCTCTAACTTAGGCTCTCCAAGCTCTCTCAATGAGGCCTGTCAGAAGCTTGTTACACTAAAATAAACGCTCTCTGCTGTCTCTTTGCTCCTCATTGAAAGGAAAGCAAAACTGTAACCGGATTCTTAAACAAATTTCAAATGGTGTCATCATTGCTAATGGTTCTTTTACAATTCAGTTCATCACTTTAGGCAAATAGCTCTCATTCATAAATTCTCCCATTGTCAAAACAACATAAGCGATCGTTTATCAAAACGCAATAAATCTCAGGAAGCAAGGATGAGATCGTATGTAGAAGGCTGGCCCCGTTGTGTACGGGGCTGTTTCCTCGGCTAGATCCAAGAGCCGGACATGATTGGGTAGGCATTAAACTGTTGCAATGCGCTACATAACATTTAGCATCAAAAGCATGCAGCTTGTGTATTAATGGTCCTTCAGGAAGGGGAGCTGAATCTCGGAGCTACTTTCGTCAGCGTTTGTGCTCCTCCAGATGGTACGATATTAACCTCTTAGCTTAAACATCTTTTTAGCATTCTTGACTTGAAGCTCATCTTTGATGTAAAATCGGGCGAGCCATTTGAAATCTGTCAGAACTTCAAGATGTTGCCATGCGCGCTTTTCACTTTGGAAACCTTGAGGGCCCTGTCTCAAAGCTAGAAGAAGGGGATCAGCAAAGGCAACCATGTAAGGAAATGTCACCGTGAATATCCAAGCTGAAATTAGGGATAAACTGCACGGTTCTCTCAAAATGCAGCGACACGTCAGAGCGAGGCCGTTTTTAGATTCGCTTTACGGAGAACAAAATGCGTCCCACCCTCTTCGCCACATACTGAGAATGAGGCAGGAATTAAAAAGCAATCTGAGCATGGAGATGAGTATGTTGCGGACTGTCAAAAGGTGGAAACAATGCTAAAGAAATTAGGATGGACATGCTCTTGAAGCCCACATTATAGTGGTACAGTGATATGCATGGAGTCTCGAGTTGCCACTTGACTTGCGTTTCCCATAAAACAAGCAGGCAGCCATTGCGACTCATCTAGACCCATTTTTTTCAAGTCATTTGACTTAAATCTGAGTCTTTTGAGAAACAAGTTGAGTGGCGGAAGATGCAAAAAAGCACACAAGCAAGCAGACAAAACAAATTACAAGCACACACAAAAACAACCTGAGTTTATTTGAGATTTTCCATTTTTAGAATAAAATAAAACCTGAATCCTAAGTTTTGGAGGACCCAGGGCACTCATGGGGGATTCCACAAGAAAAGATAACTTTTATTACCTCACTTTGGGGCAGGAAAGTTAGATAGAATCAGGCCCTTAATTGCTCCATTGTTTTCTATATAGAATTCCACGGTAAGGTTTTCTGAATTGTGAAACCTTCAAGTGGTAAAGACGCTGCGCCTATTAACCAGCAGGCCAGGATTTGATTCCCGGGTCGGCCCCACAAGACAGGGTGAGCTCCTGTCCTTAGCCCAGCTCTGCGACACCAGCTGGATCCAATCATATTGGCTCTGCCTTTCCATTGGACTAATTCAATGGCTTGGAGAGGGGGGATCTGCTGGTTGAGTAACAGCCTATCCTCCATAACAATCCAACCCAGGCTTTTGTGCTTCACATGCAGCGTATGCAGCGCCAAGCACAATACCATAGTCTTTCAAGACTGACGGATTGCCCAATTATCGCAAGATGAGATAATTATATATGATTTTATGGGATAGATTTTGATCAAAAGTTCTCACACACAAATTAAGCTGTTCACTGGAAGCAGTGAGGAGAAGGCAAGAGTAGATATTTGACTGCACGTTGATCAATATTGGTAAAGTGAATTTTATGAAACCATATTCATTCATTCATTAAAATCCAAGAGGGGAAAATTGCAGCCAGGCATATTACTCTCAATCACAGTCGCCCAAAAACCCTGCTTAAATTAACAGTTGAGTCAATATTTGTAAGGTCCAAAGCGCGGTGGAAAGAGTGGTGCAGATTCTATGGCAGCAGATCGTTCAGTCCACAGATATAAGCTCAGGATAGGATTGGACTATTAGACCTTAAGGATCCGAGTACAAATCCATGCTCAGCCATTAAGCTATCTGGGTGACTTGGGCCAGTTTCTCTCTCTCTCTCTCTCTCTCAGCCTCACCTCCTTCACAGGATTGTTGTGAGGATGAAAGAGGGGAACCACATACTTCACTTTAAGCTCCTTGGAGGAATGACAAATGAGAAAAATAATTTATATAACTTATTAAACTTACCCAGGTGCAAAAAAAATGGCTCAGGAAGGTAGAATCAGACGCACAATTAACACACTGCCAAGTAAAGGCAAATATTGTGAAGTATGTGGACAAATGCTACAACAGTGGTGGGCCTTATACAGGGTGATAATGAGGGTGCCAATCGGGAGGATGGTTTGTGAACTGGTGTAAGGAAAACAGCCTTGTTTTAAATGTTGAAAAGACGAAAGAGATTGTTGTTGACTTTAGAAAGGGCAAGTCAAGTCACTCACCATTACTTATTGATGATTTACCAGTTGAAATGGTCAATAGTATGAAGTTCTTGGGAGTGCAACTAACCAATCGGTTGGCCTGGTCATTCAACATTGGGACACTGGTGCAGCGGGCTCAGCAGTACTTGTCCCTTCTACGCCATATCAGGAAAACACATCTTCTCCCCTCTGATCTGACCTCCTTCCATAGAAGGACAATTGAGAGCATCCTGTCATATGGCATTACAGTCTGGTTTGCGAGTATTACTGTTTCTGATTGGAAAGCGGTGCAAAGAGTGGTGCGGAAGGCAGAAAAGATCATTGGTAATCTATTCCCATCCAGGACGTTGCACAAAAACAATGCTTCAGTAAGGTTCATAGTATTGTTCAGGATGCTACTCATTCCCTTAATCAGCTGTTCTCCTTGTTATCCTAGCGGAGGAGACTCCAGAGCATCCATTGCAGAACATGTAGATTTGGACACAGTTTTGTCCCACAATGTATCAAATTAGTGTGGCTGCCTTTTTCCACTATGTTTTTCAAAATGGACGAAGTTAATATAATTTATATGAACATATTTTAATAGGTTTGATTGAAGATGTCGTTGGGGATTGAACGAGTGTACTCCTGGGAGCAAGCAACATAATTTCATTTGTGTAGCAGTGGGTGTGTACCTGTGTGCGCCAGAACTAATGACAATAAAGGTGTATTATCTTATATACAGTTTCTTCTTGAAATTAGTTTCTCAGGTCAGTTCAGAGTTTTTAAAAATCCACTTTTTGTTGCATAGGCAATTGTGTTTTCATTTTCTGGTTAATTGGCTGTAACGTTTGATAGAATACAGATATTTCAAGGCAGTTTGCTTAATTGCATTCTTCATTAAATTACCTCTCCAAAGATATATAACAAGACTATATTATTCTTCATCTATACCCCACTGTTCACAATGTAAGCACTAGTGTCAAGCTCAGCTTGTTTCCCCCTAAAACTTGCTACCTGGTGCAACTACTATCTCCTGGAACTTTTAGCTACACCACTACTTCTAGGTAAGTGTGAATAGGATTGGATCTGAAAACCCCTGTTGTGAGTGAATTCAGTCCTTTTTGATTCTGTGCCACATCCCTCCAAGTGTCTCATTAAATCTGCTCCATGCCAGACAAATTTTATTTCATCTTTTATTGTATTCATCTTCCATTGAAACCTGCAAACATCTGATTAGAGTTATCTTAGAAGTTTGGAATTTATATTGGAGATGAGACCAAATAATAATAATCACTGATCACAACAACCCTGAACTCTAAGGAAATTCAGATCTGGATCCAGATTTTACAGCTGGGCTCCATCCCTTTGTATAAACATCTTTCAGGGCTAAATACAGTTGCCACAGATTGCAGAAATTGTTCAACAGCACATTTTGTGTAACTGCTTGTTCTTTCCTTTAATTATCCCCACCCAGTATTTGCCCTTTAATCTCTTTTTTTCCCCTGCAGTGATTAAGGACACCATTCCCTAATGTCCTGGTCTTTTATATTCTGTGCAGAGACATCCATTTCGGTGGAGACTGTACTAAAGCTATACTTGGAGGATTCAGATGTAAGTTACTCGGGGCTGATCCATACAATTATATTTACAATACAGAAAATACTGGAAATGGCAGTCACAAAGGTTGCAATCCTAACCACAATTTCCCAGAAGTACTAATGAACACAATGGGACTTACTTCTGAGTAGACATGCTTAGGATCGCACTGTTAGTTTCTACTCTCTTGCATAACTGTAGCTTGTGGTGTCGCGTTGCAGTAATTACTACAGATACCCCAATGCGCCATTTATGTGCACTTGCTGCGTTAAAAATGCTCTTGTTTGATGATGTTCTTTTTTATAATGTTTGTCATTTTTTGGCAGTGGCATCACATTCATTGGCTTCTGACAGAGCATCATTCAAAATAATGGGTCCCGATGTGAAAAGGTTTGAGAACCACTGGATAGTATAGAATAGATGTCATGCTTGGTCATTGAAAACAATGACTCCATGCATTAATTTAGCTGTTCCTTATTTTGCAGGTTTGAATATCCAGCCCTAAAGTGATCTCACAAAACAAAATGGATCATCTTCTAGGGTTGTGCACAGACAGTATAACTTAAAAGGCCGACCAGAATCATTTAGGTAGGTTTGGAAGATGCAATGAACAGAAATAGAAATAGATGTATATTCAAGACATCCACCACGTATGTCACAACTAATAACGTGAATCAACAGATAAGATAGGATGGGTTTGACCTCCTATAGAATTCACATCATTAGCAGACTTGGTTTTGCCCATATTCTCAGTGTGCTTTCTTGCTTTTCTTCAACCATAACCGCCTTCTTTTTTATTCATGTTGTATCTGTTTGCATGATTTGGGTGCTGTTCTGAGATGGGGGGAAGGAGGGAGAGATGGATGGTTTGTGTACAAGTTGTAGGTTGGAATTTTTTATTATTATTATCATCATCATTTTGTTGAAAAGGTGGGGAGGAGATATTAGGCTTTGAGCAATAAATAGTATATTTCCAGACACTAAAAACAGCATCTGTCTTGCTTAGGGATGGAGGCAATTGTGCTGTGTGACATAATGAACCTCCTTAACATTTTATGTATCACTGCACCCTTTAAGCAACTGCACACTTTTTCATTGATCTTTCCGTTTCATTTTTATTTAAATTGCAGATTTTTCCCGCCATTGAAAAATCTTCATATTTTCTTATGTGTAAATGCAGAAGGTGGGAGAGATGGAGAGAAAATCTATTTCAGACACATGCAGCCCCATAAATTACTTTTTGTGGTTGAAACAGTATTCGCTTATGTCATGGGTTGAACATCCCCCTTTATTAGAATGCTATTTATTGCCACCAGCTGCAGTGCTTAGCTAAGAAAGTTCTTGACACTACTGATTGCTTTTCAGCACCAGTGCTTCCGGCTGCTAACAGGGGCTTCTATTTTCAAATGCAGCCACCCCTTGTAAGCCTTTCCTTCTGGCACACAGATACCTCCTGTCATTGTTGCTGAGTGGCGCAGGCGGGGGATGGGTCCCATGCTACTAATGTTCTGGGATTGCTCAGACTGTAAATCTCCCAGGCCTTTTGGGATCTCTTGCTGAACATCACAAACCACCAAATGTCTCCAAGAATGCCAGGCAGGTAATCCCCACTTGTGTGATCTCCAAAAAGAAGATCTGATGGCATCTCACTTAAGGATCAACTACACAGAGGAAGGATCCAGGCAAGGGGAGCCAGACAAAAGTAATTACTCTTCTTCCGTCAATGGCTGTTATTACCCTTGCATGAACAGTTAGCGCTGCTATTTCCTTGCTTGCCTTTGCCTGTCAAATTCAGGGAATCCAAGCAGGAATGAGCAAAGGGGGAGGACACACTTTCTAGTAGACACTTAAGTGACCCGCTCTGGGTAAAATTATGCAAAGCAGCCTCCATATGTGCCGGGACAGCCAACTATGTGCAAATCCTACTATTTTATTGTTAAATTTCTGCAGAAGTCTCTGGTCTTTGCAAACCTTCCCCCACCCTCAGTTAGGATCACGGCACACATTTGGGCTCTGTAGTTAAAATCATTGATTTTATATTTATAAAAAAATATTTCTTATTTTGAGATATAGACGATCCCCCCCACTTTCTGACAATTCATTCTCTAACAGTTCCGCTCTTTCAATTATACCAGGACTTATTCACAACACATGCTCCACTCTTTCAACCTCTCTTCTGCTGATCTAGTTAAAATTGTCTTCCCTGATGTTGATTTGCATGCAACATGGTGATCACACTGTTTTTGCATTTACTTACGACTTTCTTCAGTAAATGACAGTCATTCAAATATGCAAGATATTTGCCTTTATTTATTTTACTGTAATTTGTTATGTATTTTGGCTATGTGTTAATAAATATGTATTATTTAGACTTTTGCAAGTTATATTTTATATTATTTGGTGGACATTTTGCATTTGCAAGCTGAAAAAGAGTGGGTTCCACTTTTCAACCGTTTTCACTTTTGGATGGTACTTTGGTTCTTAACCCATACAATATGTGGGGGATGTCTGCCCCTGGCTGTTTTCTGTTGCTCATTCCACTGTAGCAAAGCACTTTGTCGGGCAGCCCAACCCTTTATAGGATTCAACTGCCCTTCCATCAGAAACAAATAAATGCATCATCGGAATCAACTACTTTCAGAGAAGGTGACTTGATTGTACCCAAATGATCCCTGCCAGTTTTGGCCAGTCTGTTAAACATCTGCAAGAAAATGGATTCTTCTGCTTCCTTTGATGGTTGGTACCATCAGTCAGCTACCATTACAATTAAATTCTGGTATCTAATCTTAGTGCACATTCCTGCACGTTAAACCAACTAACTCCTGTCCCGATGTCAGTGATGCTTGATAACAATTGCTGTCCATCTTCTCTGTGACACTTTCCCAAATATTTGTAGATGGCTATCAAGACTCCCTTTAGCTATCTTTTTGTCCTAAACTAAACATTAACTTTTATCTTGTCTGTCACATTTTCAAAGTTTTTGCCACCTTGGCTGCCTTCCTCTCTCTCTCTCTCTCTCTCTCTCTCTCCTGGTTCTCTGTCTTTAAGCATCACCCGTGATGCAGCTAGCAGGGGTGCAAATCCCTATGTTTTGCAGAGAGGGTTCCCATGGTGTGCAAGTGTTCACTCATCATAGCCATTCCCAGCAAGGGGAACCAAAATGCAGGCAAATATCTCTGTTTTGCACCACCTGCCCTTAATTGTTCTAAAGAGGAGGGACCACTGGCATGCATGGTGAGGCTCCTGCAAGACTTAGTGCTTTGCACCCCCTAAGCTACCCCACAGTGCATCGGAATAAACAGAAGGCAGAGTAATGCCTTGAACCAATGCATGATAAAGGAGTGTCATTTCCAATGTGTGTTTAAATGCTGTACTTTAATTAGAGTACATCCATGTGGGATTTTTCATCGTATTGTAGACTCGTGCACAGTGAGCTGTGATCCTGCGCAATAGTGGTACGCCTTAATTTGGAACTTTGGTGCACCTGCAAACAAGCTTCTGCACTACACTTCTTATGTTCATGAAAGGAGATAAAGAATCTGCTTTTGAGAGTGCCACTGAAGGTACACAGTTGCTACTGTCTGAAGGTACACAGTTGCTACAGTCATATATAGTAGGATGACTGTGAGATCTTTTACACCAGGCCTGCATAACTTGTGATCCAGAAAGGTAACCACCAACCATGCAAAGTGAGCTCAATAAACATAGTAGCTTTCTTTAGCTGCATGGCAGGCCAAAATAAACTCAAATGCTTTCCAGGCTACGATCCATGACTAATGAGTCCTATTTGGGTTGACGGGTCACCAGTCGTGCAAGTCTGGTTCAAAAGGATCTGTTTATCAGTGGCCTACATCCAGAAGAAGAAGCTCTTGCAATCTTTTACATTGTCAGCACAATATAAGTGGATATAGAGATAGTGACCAAAGAGTCTGGTCTGCAGGAGCATTAATGGGCAAGTCTACTCATGGATTCATAATAATTGTGGACCAGGAAACAGAGAGTGGGTGTCAATGGGCAATTTTCACAAAGGAAAGAGATGAAAAATAGTGTGCCCCAAGGATCTGTCATTTTCAACATGTGCGTACCCAGCGTGTCGTTAGTCTGCAGAACTTCTTGCCACATGATGTGGTGATGGCTTCTGGCCTAGATCCATTGCAAAGGGATTGGACAAATTTATAGAAGAAAAATCCATTGAGCTATGTTGGGTATGTCCAACCGCAGTCAAAGGAGGGCACCAGGATGTCTTGTGTGCCCTTGAGGCATCCAGTAGGCCATGTGAGATACAAGAAGCTGGACCTGAAGGGCCTTTGGCCTGATCCTATAGAGCTCTTGTATTCTTATCTCTGCTTTAGTTCAGTATACCAGATTTTTACTTGTATGGTAATTTTAAGCAAAAGATGCATTGCTTATACAATTTTTGTTTGTGTAGTAGGCAGCAGCAGAATACTTATTCATGAATTTGCTTGGGAGTTCTTGAAAACATATTCCCTTGCTTGTTAATTTTTTTTTCAATTAAACTGATTAATTGTTGGAAGATAGCATACCATTGCTACCTTGGGCTCTTTCAGAGGTACTTGAACATCTGGAGAAAAACAATCTGAGGCCTGAAGAGGTGCTGTGCAAGGCTTTTGTATATGTGTGTATGTTTTGATCAAACTGATTTTAAATTCCTCAGCCCTTTTTCAAAGCTTAGCAATCTGATATAAAATACCTATTTTTAAAGAACTGCAGGGGAAAGAAAAGTAGGGCCAAGGGGTTAACTTACAAATATGCACAAGGGGCTGTTAGGATCTGAATGAAGCTATTCTCAAGATCTATACCTCTTCGGAGCTTCAACTTCTGTTACTTAAGGTGCAATTAATGCAACATGAATGTTACATTATGCCTTTTTTATGCCATGAATATCGCAAACATATGCCTTACTTTGATGAAAATTAGACTATTTGAATGGCTGGTTTCTTTTCCAGAGCTGTGGAAAAGAAAGCAGAGCTGTGTTCCCAGAGCTGTGTTCCCTATATCAGCACACCAGAGCTGTGTTCACACACCTGTAAACACTAGAGCCATGTTCCCCACAGATCAACCCATCCACAGTGTGCTGAGAAGAGGTATTGCCCCAAAGTGCTCAAGACAGATGATTGAAATGAGAGAATCCAAATGTTATAAGATCTCCAAAAAGGCTCGAGTTGCTCCTCTAATTGTGCCCTATGAAGAGAATAATTACTTCCTAGTACCAGATTTATTTTATTCATTCGTATGGCAAAATGCAGCAACATCACATGTAATTCACATATATAAAGTACAGTATATGAGTTATGAAACCTGGATATACTCTGTGTGTACAGATGTACATCCATCCAGTGAGTCCTTCACAGTGATGTTACTATAGTTTGCATCATCCATTGCAGGAGGCTAGCTCTTTACCAGCATGATACTAATTCGATTTCCACTAAGGGCACAATCCAGAGTAAGGACGCTGAGGAGTGCCCTTGCTGGGCTGCCCCAACTATTCCAAATCCAGAGCAGAAAGTTATGCTGCATCCAGAGAGTCAGGAAGCCTGAGATGTCCTAGTTGCTCCAGAGCATGCTCAGTAGGCATCAAGTAAGTGGCACCTGGGGAGGGCTTGCTCCTGAGGAGACCTCCTCAGATCATACTGAACAAGGAACTGCTGTGGTGCCTTTCTTAGAAGCAGTCCCTGATGAGATTCCAGTACAGTGAATACAAGAGGCTCCTTGGTGTGGCCTGCTGGATCCTGAGGTGAGTGGGCTGTTGTAGTTGTCTCTGGCTTTATCTTGTCCAAATAAATACAGTACTTTAATTTTTATTTTATTTTTATTATGCACCCTTCCACATCTAATCCTCATCCTTCCTCATTTAATATTCATCTGCAGTGTGGACAGGTGTCTCTCACCACATTGGTATGCTTGAAAGATCCACAGTGCATGGGAACACCAGGCTCATAGTGTGTGAATTTTTTTCCTCCCATTGCCCATAACCAGATTGTCTTGAGATCATTATAGAAATCTTATCCACTTATCTCAGAGGAATTCAATAGAAGCTACTATTATTGCATGTGGTTTCAATACTAGGGGCGCAATCCAGAGTAACTACTGGGAGTCCTTGCTGCGGTGTAAGAACAATTTGCTCTGGACTGCAATATGAATTTTCCATAGATTTACACTAGGTGCTGCAGTAACTATGGGTACACGTAATCTCTTACGTGCTCCTGTAGTTACTCTGGAATGGAGGGTAGGTGTAGGATTCAAAGTAGTGCAGCCCTTGGTTGCAATCTAGCACTCGTTCATACAGTGGGCCACTAGTTCACATGGTGGATCCTCCTTATCCATGGGCTCAGCATCTCCAGCCTCAGAACACCTCCCGGTAATGATCAGAAGTTGTGGATGCAAACTGGAAGTGGCTTCTGGTTGTGTCCAGGAGGACTTCTAAAGAGATTGGCATGACCTCCAAGGGGCTTGGTGTGGCCTTCATGTGAGTCCTTGAGGTGCCCCCCTTCCCCATGGATTTCATTATCCATGGGTTTTGGTATCTGTGGGGTGTTATGAGATGGAATAACCATGGAATTCCCTACAGATTGCATGGGCCCACTGTTTAATCACCAACAATAACACGTGGTATCATTTAGATATTTGTATTGATTTATATTTATATTGATGGTGGTTGTATTGTCTGATATGCCAATAAAAGTATCTGAATCATTTAGAGAAGAATGATTTAGAACCTCTGGAGAAGTGACGTCAGTGACATCAGTTTGCAATAGACAACATTAAAATGTGCTGTGATCAAAAGACATGGCCTTTGTATGGTGAATTAAGGAAACCCACTTTGACCGGAACTTTCTGAAAATGATGGCACCTCATACTACATTGCTTGCCCATTTGTGTACTGCCCATACAGTAGGAATAATGTTTCTCCATAAGCAATATTTTCAAATAAGCATTACAAAACGGGGAACAATGAGTTCTTAAAGACTTAAAAGAAACTTGCTGTAGCTGTAATCCTAACCCCAATTAGCCTGACTTAAGTCCCACCACCATAAGTCCCATACAGCAGAAGTGGCCAGTGCACAGATATGCACCAGCCTTGCCATACCACTATGGGGAGTGGGTGAGTTAGGATTGTGCCCTGAAAATTCCAACGCTCCCCTATTTTGGTTGCATGGCCACTGAACTACGCTTACCAAAGGCAGACTCTTCTTTGGTTTGTCTGATTTGGCAATTGGCGTTCAGTAACGGCATATGTTTTGAACTCAAATGACTTCACTTCATATTAAAGCAAGGAATGTTTTGAAGTGTGCTCGTTTGCTGATCATAAGCAACAGATCTGCACTTAATAGAATCCACATCTTTCGCTGTGAGCTCCCGCTGAAAACGGACAGTATCCCAATTGCTGTAGCGTATAATTTCAAAATACCCAGCTCCTTGGCTTCTGCTTCTGTTGTAATCTTCCCGACGTGTTTGCCTTTTTCTTTTTTTGACTGCCCGAACAATTCCCACCCTTTTTTTCTCATTGCTGCCGTGACAAATGCTGGGAGAAAGGAGCTGGTCCTCTGCCAAAAAACCTACTCCGGAGTTCAATATATGTTTCTTTCTTCAAGAGTCAATTGTTTTTTCCCTTCTCTCCCAGGGGCTACCAGCTACCTTATTACCAGAAAGAATGACCCCGTGACAGCAGAATTGAGATCCAGAACTCGACAAAATTGTTGCCCCCTCCAGTGGCATCGGAATTCTAATCAAGAGCAGAGCGTCGGCAAGATAAATGTACTCGTGTCTATAGCCACCATTTCAAGACTCCGACTTCCTTGCTTGCAAAGGAAACTATTTTATTTCCTTTTATTGCCCTTTCCTGGGTAACCTTTACATTGTGGACGTCCTTATTGTGGAGGCCCTTTTGCATTTGGGAATTATTCCTACTCTGTTTACACAGTTTGTTGCCTTCTTAGTACACGCCATCCATTTTCTGAAATGCACAGCTAGATGGACGAGGCCTCCTAGTTATTACCAACCTCTCGTGCTCAGTTTAACGCATTGCCAGGGCAAGCGTGGCATTTATTCTTTACCCTCCATGAGATCCAGGTGTCAGGCAGAATATGGTACAGCTAGGTAGGTATATTGGAAGTGACGAGGGTGTTCTAATATACTCTTTTGAGAGAAAATGTTGTGCTGTGAGTTGAGCTACATGAACTCATCACATCAGCAATCTCCAAACACTGTTGTTGTGAAAACTCGGACTTGTTACCTTTACACACTTTATGATGAGTGTGCGCTAGAATGACTTAAGTCAACTGAACCTTTTGAATTAGCGTGTATTCACCTGGAAAGTAACATTTCCTAGTTCTCATTTTGAAACCACACACATTCCTAGTTCACAGGCATGTTCACAATCCTGTTCCACAGGATCATAGCACCAGCACTACACTAGAGCTAGATCAGTGTCGACCATCACTGAGCTAACACTGGTGGTATACCAGTGATCCACTGCTTGATGGTTGCCCCAAGTGAAATGTGAGTTGAGGTGTGTAGTTGCCACAAGATTGCTATAGAATTGAGTAGCCTCATTGTGGGGCTGTTTGCCTACCCAGGAAAGGGGATGAAAGTCCCCTTTCCCTGAAGAGCCACTGGTGGCTACTCAGTTGCACACTGGATAATGCATCAGTGCCACAGCAGTCCCGGCACTCTGAGCAACTTAGGAACTGTCTTGGGTTTTCTTTGATTAAGGAAAAAAGGCAGGATACAAATCAAATCAAATCAAATCAAATCAAATCAAATCAATACATACATACATACATACATACATACATACATACATACATACATACATACATACATACATACATAAGTGCCAACACCTGTTTCTTGCAACAGTTCCCAACATTTCTCCACTACTTTCAGTCAAAATTATGGAAACATATGCGTGGTACATGCATTGTCTCCCTTACATTACATGTTATGTACGTACATTGTCTCCATTGTCTAGCTAGGCAGGATACATTCAGGTTTGCTTTTGTTTTTTTGTTTTTAAAGACATTTTTGGGCAAGCACCTTGTGGAATGATGTCCATGGAGAGGAACTTGCTGAATGGCTCCTTCAACACTATATGGTCAAGCTGGAGGATCAAGAAAATCTTAGTACATGCTTGACCCATTCATATTTTGTTCTCTCCAAATTAATCTTATTACTGCAGGAGTCAACTTTTGGTAAAAAGAAAGTCAGAGCATTCATACGAAGGCAGCTTTTAAGGATGTTTTCTTTATTTCTTCTATGGGGGAGTATGGGGGAGACAGAATCTTCAGCCTGATTCTCAATTCCCCAAATTATACAACACTGCTTGGAAATCTGAAAGAAGGAGTTGCAGATACATTTAATACCCTGATCAGACTGCAGCAACAACTATCCAACACATACTGGATGTATGTTTGCTCTATAGTACTAATTAATTCATTTTTTTAATTTCTCCTGGAAATAAATTCCTCCCTACTTATTACTCAATTCTTCCCCAGCTTTGTATCCATTAATTCTCTCCCCAATCTAGGTAGATCTAATGGGTAGATCTAATGCACAGAGGCCAAATGGGAAATGGAAGTCACAGTGGTTGCAACTTTGGAACTGCTGCTCAGTAGGATCCCAATCTCTATTTTTCTTAGTTCTGGAAATGAATGTGTGTCTCTTTATAATGGAGAAAAATAACATTCTGAAGTTATTGTTAGATTCTGGTTTGTTTTCTCTTTTTGATGCCTCCAGGCTTACATAGTGGGGGAAAAATGTAAGTGAAATTTAAAGAGACAATATTCAGAAAGTTTCCATTTTCAAATAAAGCTTCAGAAAAGTTCTAATTAATATGGTACCTAATCAGCTTGCTTTTGAAATAATCTGAAGATGACTTTTCTAAATCGCCATGGAAAGATTTGGCAATTGTATACCCATTAATGAGAGTATATATCACAAAAATGATTTCACAAGTAAATAATGGTATAGTGGAATTGACTTAAATTGTCTGATTTCATTGGATTTTCTCCTTCAGATAATTTCTGGTGAAGCAGGAGAATCAAATTGAACATAATTTGGTAATGAAAGTAGTCGATAATTGAGCTAAGTAGCTTGAACTTGTCAGTCACCTGTGACCTCCTTCTAGTTACACTTCATTTAAACTTTGCCAAGTTAAAACAGGCTGGGGGAGAAGAGTTTCAGAGCAGCCCTAAGTCCATATTGTCCCTTGGCTTAGCAGTTGGTCTGATTTGTATTAAAAACAGAGACACGTGAATAAACAGAGCAGACGCTGATGCTTGCAAAGCACAAGTGTCACCTGCACTGAACAGCCTGCCTGATCTGGGCTTATGGCCAGCCTGGCGTATGCTCAGTGACTCTTCTACTAGAGATCATGTTTTGATGTTGCTTCCATGTGAAGAACCTTTGACTTCTAACAGACAGCTCAAAACTTCATTCAAATTTGGGGCCAGGTTGTAGAGGACCTTGGGGCAAGGCCCTGTTGTGGGACCCCCATGGCAGTGGTTCCCGAGTACCTGGGTCATGAAGTGGCCACAGCCTCTTTTTCTCAAGTCACCCAGATGCCACCATTTTGGATCTTGCAAAATCTCTTGAGATCCAAGAGGATGGCACTCAGATCTCATCAGATTTTGGTGGTGTCCAGGAAAACAAGTAGGAAGAGCCATCAGAGACATTTCATGAGCGTGAATGTGCCCCATGAATGTGCCATGTTGCTTTAAGGATTTGCAATACACACTTTGGGAACACTTGTCAAAGCTTCTGCTTTTCCCTTGGTGGTGTATTGGGTGCTACCACTGCCAGCAATACCAAGGGCTCGAGGGTCTGCCCAGCTAAATGGACATGGGCCACAGCCTCAGCTCTACCATCATCAGTGCTACCAAAGATTGCTCATTGCTGCAACAACAGTTTGGAAACCTGAAGTGACATAGCTAAGGTATCTGCTACTCACCATCGAAGAAGAGTTTGTAGCCCCCCTACAACAAAATCAAATCTAACTGATTTAACTTTATTAATTTAAATTTATTTTATTATTTAATAAATTAAAATGTATTCTGGTTAATTGTTCAAAACTTTTGAAAGACTGCAGATAATCCAATGTTGTTTCATTGCTTTAAGCATTAAATTACTCTTCCAATGATGTATAACAGGGGTCTCCAAATTTTCATCCTCGGAGCTCCAGTACCTTTAACGGTAGTGTACAGGAGGAAATTTCAACAGGTGAGAATTTTCATCTCAAAGATCACAAGCTGAAATTCCCACCTCTGCACAATATTTAAAGGTCCAGGAGCCCTGAAGATGAAAGTTTGGAGACCCCAATCTATAACATGATGGAAGCCGCCTTGGATTTCCCTTTGTTACGAAGAAAGGCGGGATACAAATCAATTAAATAATTAAATAAATAACTAAATAAATAATTAAATAAATAATCAGATTTATTTATTTAATTATTTATTTATTTATTTATTTATTTTCCCATTTGGGCCATTAGAATCAATCTTGACTTATTGTCCCCTAAAACTTGCTTGCTTGCTTGCTTACTTACTTACATTGGGTGCAATCCAGAGCAACTAAGGGAAGTCCTTGCTCCGGTGTAAGAACAGTTTGCTCTGGATTGCAAAATGAATTTCCCATAGGTTTTCACTAGGTGGTGCAGTAACTACAGGTACACATAATGTGTCTTACGTGCACCTGTAGTTACTCTGGATTGTAGGGTTACTTTCTTTCTTTCTTTCTTTCTTTCTTTCTTTCTTTCTTTCTTTCTTTCTTTCTTTCTTTCTTTCTTTCTTTCATTCTTCCTTCCTTCCTTCCTTCCTTCCTTCCTTCCTTCCTTCCTTCCTTTTGGGCCACAAGAATTAAACTTGGCTTAGTGCCCCCCTAAAGCTTGCTTGCTTGCTTGCTTGCTTATTTATTTACTTACTTACTTACTTACTTGGCATAAGGCAAATACATGGACTTATGGTAAATCATAAGATGTTAATGTCCGATCCATCCAGCCAGTCAAGGACAGAGTGGTCTATGTTGAAAAAAATCAGACACTGGGCCGGTGTCAGCTATTGACGGACACTCGGACACAATGTGATGAATATTTTGTGAAGGAGATTATTGGTCAAATCAAATGTCACCCCTCTGCACCCCCTTAGCTATGCCACTGCTCTAGAATTTCAAGCAGGCAAACTCCATATGAACTATTTTCCTATTGGAAATTCCATCACCAGGCAGAAGTCACCCAAATACAGTGTTTTAGTACCCAAATAAAGTATATTTAATACATATATATATATTGGAGGGAATGAACAAATGAAACAAAAAATAATCTAGGTTAAATTAATTTAACTTGGAGAATCTCTGTTTTTCAAGTGAGTCTGTATACTGAGCAAAACGGAGCCATCCATCACCCATGGCAGGAGCTCAGGAAACCTCTGGCTTTTGCTGCTTTCCTGGGACAGAGACACAGATTCGGGTGTGTGGCAAGCACCTGGCAGGCCACAGGATGTAGCTGATGTGCCACAAGTCAAGCGGGCGCATTTTAAAGGATGTCACAGGAAATGTGCAACTGAACCATGTGTGGGAACCATAATTGTTTTGTTGCAGTGGCTCTTTGCTCCACCCCAAAATAGAGGAAGGCACACGATTGCCTATGATTCAATGTTATCATAAAAAATATGTGAAAATAAGAATGCAAACATTTATTAGGCCACTTATATTGAAGGATTTCTTTCAAGACTAGATTATTACAAAAAATAGGCAAGATCTAATCTAAGGATTACATCTTAACCAATACACGGCATTCATATCTATTAATGATGAGACTGTTTTGTTATGTTGTTTTAAACTGTCCTGGAAATATTTACTACAAGTGTTAGTAGTGATTAGAAGATTTTTTTCTCAAACTGGGGGTTGCTACCTTTTGTGTGATCATGTGCTGGGCTGTGATGTGGTGCTGTTGTAGCACTACTATGCCTTCTTAAACAGCCTTCTGTTTAGATCGCATCTCATGGAATGTCTCCGAAGGCAAGGGAGTGTGGCTGCTGTCTGCGGTGAGGTTCCCTGCAAAACCTATGGCTTTGCACCCCTTCTAGCTATGCCACTGATTCTGGCACTACCAGGAGCATTGGATCACCATGCACAAAGGTGAAACACATGGGTCATGGCAAAATTTAGGGAATCACTTGGTTAGAAAGTTGAACTCAGATCATAATGATCTGGATTCAAATTTCTTCCTAGCCATGAAGTTTATGCGTTGACAGTCTATCAATCTAACTTAACAGGATTGTTTTTGAGCATAAATAAGGAAGAGATGAAAGAACCATGTAAATTATTCTGATCTTCTTAGAGGAAAGTGATATTTAAATATGAATAAAATTACAGTCCAAACCTTCCAAATTGACTTGGCGGACAGAAAACTGTATAGAAAATTATATCAGAAATTAGCTATATCGTTTCCTGAACTTTCAAAAAGCCACTCAAAATTTACCCATCTCATGAATACATAGATTCACTAGATTGAAGGTTGACAGTCCAAGAGATGTTCAGTTATTAATCTGCTTTCATATATGTAGATTCCATAAGTCTTCCATGGCAAACACATGGTTAACCATGTCTTCAGACAGAAATATGATCTTGCGTTATCAATATTTCCTTCCTACTTATCTCTAAAGGAATTTATCCTCTAGGCCACTGTTTTAAATTAAAAAGGAATTGCAGGCTACAGTCTGATGAAGCCAGAAAATATGTGAAGTCTTTAGACTGAAGGAGTCATCCCAATAATGTCATCATGTGAGTTTTTGAAACATGTCAAACTACACATTACAAGAAGTGCTTATCGTAATGGTGTGTTTTGTTTGTTTTTGAGAAGCATGTTGAGGGCTGAAATGTGGAAGGACTTCAAGAGTGAGCCTTACCTTTGTTTCAGTCTTGATGGAATAGCCATGTGCTATTTTAATTGGGAAAAAGTTTCCAGGGAAGGCCAAAAACACAACACAAGGTCACATTCTTCATTCCTCATAATGTCTTGTTTGACTATAAAAGGCTCCGTTAGTGAGCAGAGCAAGGCGAAAAGCAGAGCAGGGCGAATAAGTTGGAACTTCAGTTCACTGTTTTCACAAAACTAGAAAAAAATTAAATCACAAGCTGCATTAAAGGGTGGACCAAAATATACTGACCTTCATGCTTTTCACTCCCAAGGAAAATAGAATTTAAGAGACGTTCCAGTGAACTATGAGATCTGTGCAGATACAATCATATTTCTTATGGATTTATTACGCAAGCAACACAAGTCCTTCTGGAAATTCACTTTGAAAACAGAAATCCCTCTGGATTTGAGCAGAAAGAAGAAATATTCTTTTTCCGTAGATGTCTATTTTCTATAATGTTGTTTAATAATGCAACAAAGAAATTCATACAAGATTACCATGCAACTGTTTGCAAAGCTGGACCTTTAGTTGGGAAGATGTAGGTGTGCAAAATGAGACTCAAATTTGCTCACATACTTCGGGCCCAATTCTATCCAACTTGCCAATGCCAATGCAGCTGCATTGCATCCCCAAGGGAATGTTCCTTTATCCTGAGGAGGCCTCCTTGATGAGCTCCACCACCACAAGGTGCAGCACATACCCTGTTGGTACAGCTGCATCATTGCTGGAAAGTTGAATAGGATTGGGCTCTTAGGCCCATATCCTAAAGTCAAATTAAGACCTTTGCTCCGGAGCAGTTAAGGTGATTTTCCATAAGATAACACTAGAGGGTGACATAACTGCGTGGACCCGTAACTGCTCTGGATATTGCCCTTATAGATAAATTTATATATTTATAGAGACTGTGCCTATCTCTGCCCTGATGTTCCATTCTGAATGTTCACGTACTTGACCCTCATTGACTCTCAGAAAGAGGGTCTCATAGGTCAGTTTTGAGTTAAAGAAATATACATTTTGTTCCATAAGGCACTTGTGTTTTCATTTTCTGGTTAATTGGACATTAACAGTCAATATAATCCAGATATTCCAATGCTGTTTCTTGCACTGCATCCCACAATTACTTCTCCAGTTATATAAACGATGGTATTATTTGTACATACCAAGGTTTTCACATTTTTGGCCAGTAGTATCAAACTCAGCTTTGTTGCCTCCCTAAAGCTTGTTGTCCAATGCAATTGATACACCCCGTGTCCCCTTAGCTATGCCACTGATTGCCACAAAGAACTTCAGTGTTAACATTTATAACTGGTTTATTTGACATGACAAAATGTGGTTGACATTATTTCATATGGTGTTGACTTGTATGTCTCGCTGGTATTTACAGAGCTGTAACCCTGCTGAATTATTTGGGCATCTTGGCAATTTAGGATCCGTCAAGATTCAAGGAGAACATATAAACTATTGCTGCTAGAACTCCTGACTTACTTAATTGCATCCAACTTGAAGAAGGCTTATGCCAAAATGTTAAGACTTGCCATCATCTCAGACTTTTAAATTGGTTATTTTGGTAAGAACTTGAAAGTTTCCCCATCTTGCATTATTTATTGTTGTTGCTCATTGCTTGGGTAATACTGTTCCCCTCGGTGCACACATCTGACACACATTTATACAATTCACATGTGTATATATGTTCCTTAATTTGCAGTGTTTATTGCTGCTCTCATATGTTGCCTGGTGATTCTTTTTATCCCTTTTTGGTTCTGTTGATGTGTAAAAAAACACATGTGCTACTAGTGCTGGAAAGACACAACCACGGCCAATAACATTACATTTCCTGGACTCATGGTAAGCATCCTCAATCCTCATGTTGCGAGGAAGGCCACCCTTGGAGAAGGGGGCAAATCTCTGGACTAAAAATGGTCTTTGTTGCATCCCCCCCCTCCAGTCAACTCCAAAACTTACTGACTATAATGCGGAACATTTCAAGCTACAATCATCGGCACTCTTAACTTGAAAATAAACACCATTGGGTGCAAAGGATCTTACTTTTGTGTAGGCAGACATAGGATTGTGCTACCTATCATACTGAAATCAGTGAGACTCGTGGCCTGAGCTGGGGTATGCTTATTTAGAAGTAAACTCTCTAAACTCAATGGGTTGTGCCGCCCAGGTAAGCCTGCATAGGTTTGCAATTTGATGTGCCAGCCCCATTTCTTTCACCAAAAATGTATACTAATTCATAGATTTGGACCTGAGAAACGGAGATTCAAGCCTCTCCTGTAGGTACCTCACATACATTGTTAAGTCATGCACGTATAACTATGTTATAACCATGATATACATTCTATGTATAACTTAGGAGTTATACAAATGAGTGCAGTGCAGTTGCTCATTTCCTGATTTGAAACAAATTGAATTCTTTCTTATACGGAGAAAACCATAGTTTATGTCTCCAATCATGAATCAAGTCTTGGTTTACAATCCTGGTTTGCAGGGCAAGCAAAAACCATAGTTTGGCATAGCTTTTGGTTTGCTGCCAGACATAAACTTCTTACTGGAGCAATATATGTGTCATGCTCTGCTTTTTCTCACCTTCATCAGCCTGGTGCCATTATGAATGAGGCTTGAAAATTTTCTTGTATACAGTACCAGCATCTGCCAAAAGTTGCCAACTGACCAGAACAGATGGTTCAGTTTGTTCCTATGCTTTTAGCAGAAGTTTCATTTACAGAAACTGAGCTTTATGTATGTGTGTGGCCTGGAACAAAACTTTATCATCTATTAAATGCATGATACAAAACACTATTGAAAGGGCAGTGATGGGGATCTTCGAACACTGGCAACCACTTTAAAAGTATTGTATTATATATAATTTGTTGCATATTTAATAATTAAAAGAAAGCTACATGCTGTCCACTTACAAGGAAAAGGAGGACATTAAAGTTTTTTTCTAGGACATAAGGCTAAAATGTAGGAGATGTCATGGGAAAACCAGGCATATGGTCAACCTGCTCTTGGGGAATGAGGCTGTGGGTCCAATTCTAGCCAACTCCCCCATACCAATGCAGCAGCACATACCTTCAGAAGGACTCTGTGACAGGGTGACCATATAGGATGGAGGGCTACCTTTAAGCATTGCATAGAAGAGGGAATTGAGGCAGGTTTAGCTCACCATAGAGGGGTTTTAAAAGCAGCATCTGCCTCAACTCCTTCTTCTATGCAATGCTTAAAGGTAGAGGCACACAGCCCTCCATCCTATATGGTCACCCTGTCACAGAGTCCTTCTGAAGATATGCGCTGCTGCATTGGTGTGGGGAAGTTGGCTAGAATTGGCTCTGTCCTCCGTTCTATACAGGATGTAGCACATGCCCAAGTTGTATAGGATTGGATCCTAAGTGAACAAGAAATTCACTAGAGCCGTGGATCTGAAACTGGGAGTCTGTCCCCCTTGACTTAATTTCAGGAGGATTATGAAAATCTGGGCAGTGCCATCTTGGAACCTGGCACTGGGTGCCACCATCTTGGGATGGAGCACTCAGGCTGCAATCCAAACTTTCCTCCAAATAAGTCTCAACGACTACAATGGAACTTACTTCCAAGTAGTCATGGATGAACTCTGGTGTCATAGTGGTGTAATTTCCTATTTGATGTCCCTTCTGGCCATGACATCACTTCCAGTTGGATGACATCACTTTGAAGGGGGTCCCAGTCAGATTGTAATTCTCAAAAGGGGGTCCCAGGCTGATATTCTCAAGAACCATTGCACTAGGGCGGTGATTTTCAAATGCTGTGCTATGGCACACTTGTGTCTCATTGATCATCATAAGGTGTGCCATGGGAGTTTGGGAGTGATCATTGATTATTTGGGAATATGATTATTTGGGAATAACCACTGTTTAGTAGGATAATTGGGGGGATATAAGCCCCCTCCTAGCAGCATGATATGCCTTGGCAATGGTAAAAAACCTTATGGTGTGCCTTGACCATATCAGTGTGCCGTGAACTGAAAAAGATCACCGCATTAGATCATCCCATCCATGCTGTCTGAGAGCATTTAAAGATGTATGGGCTCTTCCTCCCACCCCCCACAAGAACATGGTAGCATCAACTGATCTGTTCAACACCCCTTGTCCCAACAATAGAATCAAACTTGTCTCAGAAAAATAATAGATGGTTAATGAGGTTCCCACACTTAGCCCTCATAGATATCTGTTTTGATGTCCTAGATACGTGCAATCATATGCATGTCTTCTCAGATGTAAGTCCCATTGTGATGAATTGGGCTTACTCCCAGGTAGGTATGGGCAGGATTACAACCCTGGATTCTTTATTGGGCTACAATTCCAAAACCAGTTTTATTCAAGAGTGAAGCAAGGGTGGCTGGAGAACATCAAGAATCTTCCATGATCCCTGGGTTTTCTGATCCTGGAGGTGCTGAGAAGTCAACTTGTGGATTCCAGTTGGGGGCTGCCCAAGGTCCACCCAAGATGATGGGGGATGAGGCCATGGGCTGTAACCAGATACTGATGACAAGAAGAACTGAGTGGAGAGGCTCTTCTTGCCCTCACCACATTGTCGCCAAGTTTGGATCAACCCTCCAGCCACCTGCTTCACGGTTAATGTCTATTTAGGGTTGCCATATGTCCTGGAAAACTGGGACTGTCCTGGTTTTTGGGAATTGTGTTCACTTACTGGCAAGTGTGACAGAGAATCCTTTTCTGTTTTTGTGGAAGAGAATTATGGCAACCCTACTTTGGTCCAAGGCTGCTGAACTGAGGTCAGGCTTGTGATGGATGCTCAGAGTGCTCCAGTTGCCAAGATGAGGCAGTGGCATAGGTAGAGGGGGTGCAAAGGGAGCCTCACCTTTGGTACCATTCTCGGAGAGGGGCAAAAGAGTGGGGAACTGTCTGTGCAGACCCCCTGCAGGTTTTAGTGCTTTGCCCCCCTCTAGCTACACCACCACCTTCCACCACCAGCACTTTCCAGGTCCAGCAGGGGAGAAGCAGCTGTTCTTAACCCTTTCTTCCCCCTCAACCAAACTGCTCCAGAGGTGGTTTCCCTTACAGGGGGTTCCTCCAGGGTACCATCTGTCCTCTTTTGCCAGGACATGTCCTCTTTTCTAACCTTGTGTCCTGGAGAAAGAAAAATCTTCATCGTCCTTGTTTTTCTTGTGACACATGCAGCCTTCTTGCAATTAATAAATTCTAAGTAATAAAGTAGGAACTGGGCAGCATTTGGGGGGCTGGGGAGAAATCCTAAAGGGTGCCTTTGGGTCAAACCCTTGAGCCACCTTGGGCATCTGTTTTTAACAGAGGAAAGGCAGGCTTTAAATAAACAAACAAATAAATATTATTAAATGTAAAGTTATTGCATATAATTTATGCAATAAATGTCCTCTTTTTTCCGGGATACATCCTCTTTTGCAGCCTTGTGTCCTAGAAAAAATACTAAAACAATTTTCATTGTCCACCTTTTCCTTGTGAGGAGGCAGCATGTAGTCTTCTTGGAATTCATACATTACATGTAATCAGTTTTATGTAATGGAATGGTTTTTAATTTAATGAATAGATTTCATTTTTATTAAATTAAATTTTAACTTATTAAATAAGTAAAATAAATAAGTAAAATAAATAAACTACATGAAAGTAACTCCCTATATTGTAATTTATAAATATTTTAAAATAGGGAATTACTTTTCAATCACCCTGTATATCTATCTATCTATCTATCTATCTATCTATCTATCTATCTATCTATCTATCTATCTATCTATCTATCTATCTATCAAGTTTAGCTTTTATTTTTGCATGTCCTACATTTTTCTTGCATGTCCTACATTTTGGAAATAGGTTGGCATGGATGGATGATGCCCATAAAGGTGGTCCCACATCACTCCAAGCTGTGTGCCTGTGATGTGCCCCCTTTTCTTCTGGTGTGGTGAGAAACTTTCTTATGGAAGTGATGGTTTTATTTGTGGGAGGTGGGGGTTCTCCAGAGCTGGAGATTCTTTTATGTCCAGCCATCCTAGTTGGCCTGTACTGAGTTCCTCTGAGAGCATGCAGAGTGCATTTCTTGGAGAGAAGTGTGTGCCAAGGACTACGTTTTGCAGGGCGCCTCCTTGTCTTGGAAGAGCAGAAGCAGGGATGATGCTCCCTGCATAACTCAGTGCTTGGCCCCCCTCTAGCTACGCCACTGGGGCCAGATGTGGTCTGGAAGAGGCTGGGGCAGAGGCTGGGGAGGGGACCTTTGAGCCCCATACCTGGGCAATCCCCCCCTTGCTGGCCCTATAAAGAGATCTCAACCCCAAGCAAACAAAGGACACATTTGGACATCTTTTCCTTTTTGATCTGCACTTTCCAGAGGTGCTGCTGGAGACCCTCCTCCAACCTGCACCATCCTGTCCTGCATCCCTCCCCAGTTTCCTTGCGAGTAAACCTCCCTAAAGGATCGGGGCCGCTGGAAACATTACACAGAATGCATCCCCCCCCCTAAAAAAAGATGTGGGTCGAGTCTATGCAGGGCTCCTCGGAAGTAAACCCGTCCAGATCCAGTGGCACTTACTCCCAAGAAACGCTACATAAGATCGCAGCTCTTCTTCCAAAGCAAAGGATGCTCCAATTTCTGGAGATCGTTGTCGGTGCAATAACGCATCGCTCCACTTCGGACTTTTTGGCATTGCAAAAATAATAATAATAATAATAATAATAATAATAATAATAATAATAATAATAATAATATTTCCTACTCGGCTACTTATTAAAAATAAATAAATAAATTCGAAACGCAGTTATTTAAAAGAAAACGCTAAAAGTGAAATAAAATAAAATAAATCATGCCTTGTGCTTGCAAGATCAGTGGTTCTTACGAGGAAAGGGGGGAGAGAAATCTACTTATTCTTGAAAAATGCAAGCCCAGATTTCTGGATTTTTGGTCAATTAAGTGCATGCAATTTTTGCAATTCCGCGCAAAATAAATAAATAAACAAATAAATGAGAGCAAAAATTGCAAAAAAATATTGCAATTGGATACAAAATAAAAATTAAAAATAGGTGAAAGAAAGAAAGAAAGAAAGAAAGAAAGAAAGAAAGAAAGAAAGAAAGAAAGAAAGAAAGATCTCCTTTCAAGCCCAGCAGGTCCTTCTTTCCTAATTGAAGAGTCAGGTCAAGCCAAGTCTTCCTCCCTCCTCCGCCCCTTTGCAAGTTACCTTTCATTCCCTGCCTGGTTACCTGGGGGTTCTTTATGTGCCCCCCCCCCCCTGCAGCCCACCCAGATGCATGGCGAACCTTGCAGCCTCCTGGATCCTCTTGCAGGCATTCCTTGCATGCCCCCCAGTTGCATTTGCAAAGAAAGGAAAATGCAAGTTGAGCTTGGTTTGCAACCCCCCTTTACTCCCCCTGATCTTCAACTGCCTTAAGATTAATGCAAGGGGTCTCTCTCTCTCTCTCTCTCAGCCAGAAGTGGGGCTTCTCTCCTGCCAAGCCAGATGTTGCCAAGACTGTCACTGCCCCCCCCCCCACTTTGCTGCCTGCACACTGCACTGATTTCTGCAAAGGACATTAATTTTATGGACTCCTTCTCATAAATATTGTTGTTTGCTTTTCCTGGGGGGGGGATTTGCAATGGAAATTATGATGCCTTTGTTTCAACGGGAAAAAATACTCTTTGGTGCCCCTATAAATTCTGCTGCTTCTCTTGCCATATATAAGCTGGAAAAGAAAAAGAATCCTTTGCAGACTTCTCTCTCTCTCTCTCTCTCTCTCTCTCTCTCTCTCTCTCTCCCAAAAAATATTTTTAAAAATCCAAGACTTTTTCTGCATTGGTTTTTTATATCTACCTAAACTGGCCAGTTGGAAGCAGCCAAAATCATCCTTTAAACTATCAATATTTAAGTGCCCCTGAGTTCCCCCAGTGCTTCTTTAAACCCCAGTGATTTATGTTTTTATTGTGCCTTAAAAACTCTTCCTTCTTGCCCGCCATCAGGGCTGCTTCTCCAACATCAAACAGCATCTCTATGACATACATGTATAGACTATACATGCATGTGGATTTTTCTTTTTTTCTAAAAGTGAGGTTTTTTCCCCTGACCCAGGATTTGGGATCATGCTGAGATCATGGGATTTAAAATATTCCCCAGCAGAACCTGAGCTAAAGCCTCCACTTTCCAGGTATTGGATCTGAGTCCCAGTTTGCAGGTAGATTTCCTGGCAGATCAAGGAAGATTCAGGACCTGATTCCTAACCAGAAATTCGGGGATCCATTTATTTCCCCCAATTCAGCAGACCTCAGACGGGACTAGCTCTTTGAATCCTAAAAGTATTTATTCCAACCAAGAGCAATGAGGAGGAACATCCCCTGAAACCTTCTGGGGCTCCTGCTGGATCAACTGGCCACTGATTTCTGAACATATTTCAGAAGCTATAGTAAAAAAATTATAGGGGAAATCCTGTGTTTTAGAAGATTAATCACTATTTTTGCTTTTAGGTCTGTCTAATCAGCACCTGGGAAGAGAAGAGGGTCGCCTTTTCCAGCTCAACCTACAGACATCCTGACACTACTGGGACTTTTTGCAGAACTGGAGTTTAAAATTCCTCCCCAGAGTAGGAGAAATTAATACTAAAATTGTACTATTAATGAAATTCCAAATATCTCTGCAAATTACATTGGCCCACAGAGATAGTTGTACAGTGAAATTCTAAGCATGTCTACTCAGAAGTAAGCCCCCTTGTATTCAATGGGTCATACTCTCAGGAAAGTGTGTTCAGGATTGTGTTTAGGATTGCAGCGTAACGCTATTATTATTATAGATGATTTTATTCGTAAGGCATGAAACACAGTCACTTGTACATTAACAATCACAAAAAATAAATTATTATTATAACTATTGTTATTTACTATGATGATGTCCTATATCACAGTCGCCAGGTGTTTGACTGGAATTGGCTATTGTGATTCGGTTCCTATCCAAGGAACTCAGAATCACATTATTATTATTATGTACTATTCATTTTTATTATGTACTATTCATTATTATTATTATTATTATTATTATTATTATTATTATTATTATTACTGACCTGCATTTTCCATGACAAAGCAAATACCTGGGGAAAATCTTTACATCTTTTACACACACCTTTACAAATTTTGCAATGTATATTTGTACAAATGGTGTAGGTTTCCAAGACACTTACACTCCAAAATATGTGTGCAAACGGAGAAAGTGTGCAATGCAGTCGGGCTGAGCCTTTGAATCCCTTCTTGACTTTCCTTTCCAGGCACATCCATCCCATTGGGATGAGGCGCATCTCTAGGATCTGCGCAGGGAGGGAGAGCAGATGGGAAGCTGCCTTTCAAGCTCAGTCCCTGCCTGGAAAGGACACATCAGTCCCTCTCCTGCCTCCCAAGACCTGCTGCTTCCCCCCCCCCCCCTTTTAGGCTCAGTTTAAACCCAAGGAGAAATTGGGATCAGTTTAAACCCAAGGAGAGACTTCCTTTTTTACACCTTTTTGCAATTAAAATTAATTTCATTTTATTTATTTTTAAGGCTGCAGTCCTTCCCAAGGAAGTGACACTAATGGGACTTACTTCTGAGTAGACATGCATAGCATCTGATTTGCTCACAGCAGGACATGCACTTAAAAAAGCCTTGCATTTTACACCGCATTAAGGGGCATTGCATTTTACACGCAGTAGTAAAGCGCTGCAGGTGATCCAAAGCGTGCATTGGCCTTATGGGGCTGTGGGGAAGTGAGTCCTGTAGGTCTCTGACCCCCAACCCGGGCAGGAGACCCCCCAACACATGAGAAGCTACTTTGGGTGTCCAAAGTTAATGGGGATTTTCTGAAGGCTTGGCCAGCAGGGGGCGCTCTGGCGTTGCGTCTGGCGGAGGAGAAGCGCACAGAATAAAGCAGCTCAGTCCTCGCAGTTTGCAACCCCTAGCAAGGGGAGAGTAACTTGCAAGCTATCCTCGCCTGGGTTTCTCACATCCCTTGTAGAAAGGTGCGCATCCTTTGGCTTCCCAACTCCTTCCTTGCGCATTGCAACTTACTACTGACTTACTACTGAGTTACTACTAAGGGGAACTTTTTTGTTGTTGTTGCCAGCAGCAGGATTTCTTTCCAAATCGGAGCAACGATGCCTTCCTTGCTTCTACTCCTTAAATAAAGCCGGTCAAATGTTGACAACCTTTAAGCCCATCTCCTACTCCCAGGTTACTGATGGGAAACTAATGAGAAGATATCAGATCGTCCGGCCTGGGGGCTCCTAATTAAATCTTAGCTGATTGAAAAATAAAAGCCAGGGTTTATCCAAAGGGAGGGGGAGAAGCTCCAGGCTGGAGTTTAGCTACACTTTTGCACCCCCCAACTTTGCCAATTTTTTTTAAATACTCTTGATTTAATACACAAGAGTGGATACTCCTGATAGTTAATTTCTCTGGATGGATCAGGAATTAGGATGATCAGAAATCATCATCATCATCACTTTTTTTGCCCAGTAAATATTAAGGGCTTTAAGCAACGTGATTTAACTAATTAGAAAATTTACATCATTAAGTCCCAGGGAAAGAGATGGAGGGAGGGATGGAGAGAGAGAGAGAGAGATCTGTCAGTCATTTAAAGGAGACAAGCCCTATTGAAGTGTGAAGAAATAGGCTCTAATTCAAAAAGGCAATCGGGCAGAAAAAGCCCTCAACATTACCCTGCTAGTTATTAATCAGAAGAGGGTCTTTCTCTCCCCCCCCCCCCCCAGCAAAGGCACAGCCATGGCAGGCACAGCCTCAGCTTCCACAGCATCCCACTCCAGCCAGGGGGCCAGCACTGGGGCGCAGCTAGAGGTAGGGTGGCCATATAGAATGGAGGACAAAGTGCCTCCACCTTTAACCAAGGCATAGAAGAGGAAATTGAGGCAGATGCTGCTTTTTAAGCCCTTCTATGTTGAGCTCAACCTGCCTCAATTCCCTCTTCTATGCCATGGTTAAAGGTACAAGCACTCTGTCCTTCATACTGTATGGCCATCCTGGCTAGAGGAGGATGAGACCCCCCCAAGACTGAGTCCTCAATCCCCTTCTAGCTACGCCACCAGACATGGACCAGCCCAGAGAAAGAGGCAATGATGGTACTAAGTCTCTTCCAGCAGAGGAAAAGCCCCTTTTCTCCTGCACTCCCCCACTTGAAAATCCAGAGATCCATATGTCTTGTCTATTCCTCCCTTCCATATCCATCCATCCTTTTTCTGTCTCTCTCGCTTTATTCCTCCTTTATCCATCTATCTCTTCTATCTGTTCCTCCCTTCCAGATCCATCCAACTATCCATCTATTCCTCCTTTTCATATCTATCTATCTATCTATCTATCTATCTATCTATCTATCTATCTATCTATCTATCTATCTGTCTGTCTGTCTGTCTGTCTCTTCCATATCCATCCATCCTCTCTTTTTCTCTCTCTTTCTCTAGCCCTTTCATATCCATCGATCCCTTCTCTCTCTCTCTCTTTATCCCTCTATTCCTCCCTTCCATATCAATCCATCCACTCCCTCCTTCTCTCTCTCCCTCTCTCTCTCTCTCTCTAGCCCTCCCATATCTATCTATCCCTATCTATTCCTCCCTTCCATCTCTCTCTCTCTCTCTCTCTCTCTCTCTCTCTCTCTCTTCTCCATCCCTCCCTCCCCTCCTTTCTTCCTGGAAGTCCCTTGGAAAATGAACTGCCTGGTGATGCTCTCCTGGTGGGCCAGGCAGGGGGTCCAAACACAAGTCCTAACTGGAAAAGTGGACCCAAAGAATCAACCATAACAAGCTAAAAGCACTCATATTTCTTACTTTCGTGTGGTTAACTTATGGCTGCAATCCCAACCACACTTGCATGGGAATAAGACTCATTAAACACAATGGGGCTTACTTCTGAGTAGACTTGGTTAGGACTGTGTTCAAGGTTGCTTATATTAAATTTAAAACTATTACGTAGGACTTATTGCATGAATTCCAAGGAGGCTCCCTGCTGCCTGCTCACAACAGTTGTTTTTTTTTTTTTTCTTGGACACTGGCTAAAAAAGAGGACATGTCCTGGAAAAAGAGGACAGATGATCACCCGGGCCAAGGCAGGGTCTGGGGGAGTCATTGCAACAAGAATGTGTGAGGCTGCTGCACCCCCCATTATGAAGATTCAGGGCTCTCCTAGTGGGAAGAAGTGGTTGAGTGGCGTAGCTAGAGGGGGAAGAGCAGTAACAGTGCAATCCTAAGCATGTCTACTCAGAAGTAAGTGCCACTGAGTACAATAGTACTCCCATGAAGTGTGCTTACGATTGCAGCCTACATTTTGCAACCATTCCCGATTTCTTTTTTGGGGGGGGAAGCAAAACAAAGAAATGGGCTCCAAAGGGACCACTTGTATGCTGCAAAACTTGCTGCTTTGCCCCCCTGTAGCTATGCCACCAGCCCCAATTCTGATCAGTAGCAGGACTTGCCAGATTGATCTGCCTACCTGGGGGTAGATGGAGGGGCTCTGAAGAGAGGAAGGGATGGGGGGCAAGGCAAGGGGGATGTTTGCCCAGGGCCTGAGCATCCTTCAACATCCTTCCAGGTCAGCATCTGTGCTGAAAGCTACACCATTGGGATGCCCATAAGTCCTGGCCAGAGAAGGACGAATTGCACTACAAGCTTGTCTACACTTTCCTGGGAGTAAACCCCATTTATCATAATGGGGCTTACTTCTGGGTAGCTAATCAGAGGCCCTAGATCTGTCCTAAGGCAAACCTTTAGGAACTCCCCCTTCTAACTACACCACTTTCCCTCTCTGAGTGTATCAAAACCTATTCACAAAATTCCAGTATTTCCCATTTAGACCAGTACACCTTAGCCAGGATCTTTCAGGTACTTGCAAAAGAACTGAAAGGCAGGTCGGCATCAGGATGCCTTGCAGGCTGCAACTCCTGTCAGATTCTGGTCCTCAATTCCTGTATGATCAGCAGTTGAAATATTCAAATACTCATTAGAAAGAAGAGCAAGAGTATTAATTTGCAAATATTTTGCAATTAATTAATTGCAAATTGAAAAAAGAGGAGCGGCAGTTGGTGGATATGGTGTGTCCTAGGAAAAAAGGTTGGGAAGCAGTGATTTAGAAGAAGAATTAAAGGTCTGGGCCCTGATGAATGTGCCTCCCCCCCTCTTGGAGCCCAGATTCACTGGGGCAGAGAACAAGGCTGGGGGGCTATTCTGCCCCCCATCTGATTTCTGTATCTCCCTTTTGCATCAGAAGCAGGGAGCAAAGAAGTTTTTGTTGCTGGGCCTGCATTGATCAGTCACTCTGAGCTAATGTAATTATCCTCATCAATAGAAGGCTGCAGTGAGAATCATTATGTGGGTGACATTGATAAATGATCGCCCAAGAGCTGCCTTTTCTCGGGGGCACCCCCAGATCTGACCCTCCCACATGCAAGGGGGTAGCCATAGAAACACCTTGAGTGCTTCCAAGGCGGCTGCTAGTGGGAAAAAGGCACACAGAAGCAGACAGACAAAGATGCACACACAGACCCACACACACAAACACAGATCCCCATAGACACACAGACACACAGGGATGCACAAGCACACACAGATCCACACACACAAACACAGATCCCCATAGACACACAGGGATGCACAAGCACACACAGACCCACACACACAAACACAGATCCCCATAGACACACAGACACACAGGGATGCACAAGCACACACAGACCCCCACACACAAACACAGATCCCCATAGACACACAGGGATGCACAAGCACACACAGACCCACACACACAAACACAGATCCCCATAGACACACAGACACACAGGGATGCACAAGCACACACAGACCCCCACACACAAACACAGATCCCCATAGACACACAGGGATGCACAAGCACACACAGACCCACACACACAAACACAGATCCCCATAGACACACAGACACACAGGGATGCACAAGCACACACAGATCCACACACACAAACACAGATCCCCATAGACACACAGGGATGCACAAGCACACACAGACCCACACACACAAACACAGATCCCCATAGACACACAGACACACAGGGATGCACAAGCACACACAGATCCACACACACAAACACAGATCCCCATAGACACACAGGGATGCACAAGCACACACAGACCCACACACACAAACACAGATCCCCATAGACACACAGACACACAGGGATGCACAAGCACACACAGACCCCCACACACAAACACAGATCCCCATAGACACACAGGGATGCACAAGCACACACAGACCCACACACACAAACACAGATCCCCATAGACACACAGACACACAGGGATGCACAAGCACACACAGATCCACACACACAAACACAGATCCCCATAGACACACAGGGATGCACAAGCACACACAGACCCACACACACAAACACAGATCCCCATAGACACACAGACACACAGGGATGCACAAGCACACACAGATCCACACACACAAACACAGATCCCCATAGACACACAGACACACAGGGATGCACAAGCACACACAGATCCACACACACAAACACAGATCCCCATAGACACACAGGGATGCACAAGCACACACAGACCCACACACACAAACACAGATCCCCATAGACACACAGACACACAGGGATGCACAAGCACACACAGACCCCCACACACAAACACAGATCCCCATAGACACACAGGGATGCACAAGCACACACAGACCCACACACACAAACACAGATCCCCATAGACACACAGACACACAGGGATGCACAAGCACACACAGATCCACACACACAAACACAGATCCCCATAGACACACAGGGATGCACAAGCACACACAGACCCACACACACAAACACAGATCCCCATAGACACACAGACACACAGGGATGCACAAGCACACACAGATCCACACACACAAACACAGATCCCCATAGACACACAGACACACAGGGATGCACAAGCACACACAGACCCCCACACACAAACACAGATCCCCATAGACACACAGACACACAGGGATGCACAAGCACACACAGATCCACACACACAAACACAGATCCCCATAGACACACAGGGATGCACAAGCACACACAGACCCACACACACAAACACAGATCCCCATAGACACACAGACACACAGGGATGCACAAGCACACACAGACCCCCACACACAAACACAGATCCCCATAAACACACAGGGATGCACAAGCACACACAGACCCACACACACAAACACAGATCCCCATAGACACACAGACACACAGGGATGCACAAGCACACACAGACCCCCACACACAAACACAGATCCCCATAGACACACAGACACACAAAGATGCACAAGCACACACAGATCCACACACAAATACAAACAGATGCACACACACAAACATAGATCCCCACAAACCCATAGAGCACATAGAACACAAACAATCCTGACCATGTCTACTCAAAAGTAAGCCCCATTGTGTTTAACGGGTCTTACTCCCAGGAAAGTGCCTTTAGGATTGCAGCCGCAGACACACAAAGATACACACACACATATCCACACACACAAACACAAACAGATGCACACACAGAACATACACACAACATACACAAACATACACACAAAATATACACAACTTACATGCACAAATATAGATGCCACATACACACAAAGATCCACAGATCCACACACAAGAACATACAGATCCACACACAGAAACATAGATCTGCACATACACAAACATAAAAAGCACAAACACAGATACACACAGAAAAACATAGATCCCCACATACACACAGATCCATACACAAAGATGCACAAAATACAGAGATCCACACAAAACATAGATCCCTACACAGATGCACACACAGAAACATAGATCCCTACACAGACACACACAAGATGCACACACACAAACACACACAGACTGCACAGCAGAGATGCAACTTCCAATTCATGCCAGTCCATGTTTAGCACTCAATCAGAGCCCAATCCTAGACATGTCTACTAAGTAAGCCCCATTACTGCCAAGAGGATTTCCGTACTTCCAGGTAAGTACATAGGATTGCAGCCTTACAGCTTGATCTAAGCTAGGACTTTTAAAAAATCCTGTTGTGTTCAATGGAAGCTATTCCCAGGAAAGTGATCATAGGATTCGAATCATATCCACATTCACCTGGGAGTAAATTCCATTGCCATAATGGGACTTACTTCTGAGTAGACATGCAAAAGATTGGGCTCTTAGACCCTTTCCTGCCACCCTCATCTCCCCCCTCCCCAGAAGCAGGCAGAGCTCCTCATCACAGCTCTTCAGGAAAATCCCTACAAGTGGCTTTGTCCTCAAGGAGTTAAACGAGGAGGCTTCCTGCACTTGCCTTTCTCTAAGTAATTGCATGTAATGCAGAAGCCATTAGTTGGAGAGACTGGAGGCCTCCTTTCAAGTTGCACCAGCATCCCCCCCCCCAAAAAAAAGAACTCAGCAGGCATAGCCCTCTGCAAAAGTGCCTCCACCTGAATCATCATCATCCTCATGCTTGAGGAAAATGTGGTCCAGGGTAACCAGATACCAGACCCAGAAAAAAGGAAAAGGAAAATTTTTTCACCCTACAAAATGTAGGGCACCCAAGAAAATATAGGACAAGACAAAATAAAAGCTAAAAACACACCTATATATTTGGGCTGATTTAAACACTATATTACTTATTATTCAATTTAAAGTGACTGCATATAATTTATTGTGTTTAATTGGTTAATTCCAAGAAGGCTTACATGCTGCCTGCTCACAAGGAAAAAAGGGCAATGAAGTTTATTTTCCAAGACACAAGGCTAAAAAAAGAGGACTTGTCCTGGAAAAAAGAGGGCATCTGGTCATCCTGGCTTGAGACCCCAAAAGAAAGACCCTCTAATAATCCCTTTAAGTGGCCAGAGGAAAAGATGCAGAATGGTCAGGCTGGGTCTATTTGTTTATTGGATTCCTCCAGCAGCCAGAGAGCTGGGGATGGGGGAAGATGGGGGGGGGGAGGCTGGGCTGGTCATCCATCATGCCTGTGGCAGGACCCAGGCTAGAGGAGCCTCTCCCTTCTGTCTCTCCTCTCCCCAACTATTAATATGAAAATCTGCCTTCATAACCCTGGCAGTTCAAAGGGGCCCTGCCTTTCCCTTTCCCCTCCTTGGCCAGAAAAGAAACACACAGCCCAGAGCTGAGCTTTGCTTTGGGGGGTTTTCTACCCCCTCCTCCCCAATAAAAAAGACTTCTGGCAGTTTGGAAGGCAGGCAATCCTAAACCCAATGGCTTGGCAGTAAAATCCACTCAGTTCAGTAAGGCTTTACTCCAGGGTCAACAGGCAGAGAAGGAGTTGGTTGTATGATTTACTAACAGAGATTTTAAAAATTCTGACTCCCTAATTCAGGTTAATTGAAATCTCGGTCCTGATAATTCCCCACCCCCCATGCCACCAAAATAGGGGGCCTGAGATTTTGTTCCTTATGCACCCACCAGATCCCCCCCAAAGTAGGGTTGCCATAATTCTCTTCCACAAAATTGAGACAGGACCCTCTGTCCCATTTGCCAGTATGTGAACACAATGCTCCAAAATCGGGACTGTCCCTGCTTTTGGGACATCTGGCAACCCTACCCAAAGAAACAGAAGGGGGTCAAAACACTAACTAGCTATTTTTCAAAAGCACTGAAATCTCTTTTGTCCTTATTTTACTTTTACAGTTCTTAAAATCAGTGCCCACATTTTGTGGGGTGACACATTTTGACTGTCTTCCACATGTCCACATGGACATGTACACTTACACTTGACACTTACATGGGGAGATGTACATTTGACTGTGTTCACATGTGCCAGCAATAGTGCCAGAGGCTCCAACCTGGCTATTCCATGCCCACTTGCAGGGCACTCTCCTTGCCTTCCTCATTCCTTGTTAAGTACGCTTGGAGTGCTGGTGCCTCCTTCGCTTCACATGTTAAAATGCAGATGAGATCCTGCACACAAACAGCAGCTGCTCTGAATTTAAAATAAGCTTGACTTCTTGAAACTTTTAAGTTGCCACCCATCTCTGGGTTATCCGGTGTACTTTGGAGGGGGTGAAGGGGGTACACCAGAAAGGGGGAAAGCTTCTCCCTCCAGTAGTTTAGAAGTTGTGAGGACCAGTGAAAGCAAATGATGTGTTCTCCATCAGCCTTCCAAAAAGAAAAACCAAAAAAACAGTAGCCCGTTCAAATATTTTTGATTTGCCAAAATTAGAGATTCCCCCTTGACTTGTTCAGGGAAAATGGAAATTGGGGTTTTTTCCACACCCCCATCTATAAACAAGAGGTGTTTTTCTATTACCCTTCATTTCCCAGAACATAAGCAATTTTAGTCAGACTACAGTATTTCCTTTAACACTACATCGCTGTCAAAACACTATTCCCGTTTTCTTACACTTTTGACAGCTGAGCATTGCTTAAATACACCCAAATCGGAACCTTCCATACTAAATAATAAACCTCCGACAAGAGCAATCTCATTGCATTCTACTGCGGCAAGGATTCCACCAAGGCAGCGGTAGCAGGTTACAGCAGAGACCGAGAGAGAAAGAGGGAAAAAAATCCACTACTACTCCACCAAGATTTGGTTCATTAGAAAAACAGTCACAGAGCAGAAGAAGGTGGACTTTGGGCCTCTTCTTCGCCCCCAAATGTGTGTTTTAGGAAAAGTCAGAAAATGCCATTAAAAACACTATCAGTTTTCATTTTATTTGTGTATGCCAAGAATGGGAAAAAAACTGATTTCTGCCTCCCAAGTAATCCCATGCTTGGAAGTATATATATTTATTTTACAAGGAATTAAAAGGTTTGCAGTAGAACTGAGTACATGTTTTTTTTTTTAAAAAGAGAACCAAATGTGGGATCTAATTCTCCCCCAAATATAGACGAATGCCCACTGCACTCATCACAGCTGCCCCAGAATTAGGTCAAACACCAGGTTATACACCTTCTATAATCCCTGTTCTTTTGCACAGGGTTTGTTCGTTGTTGGTTTATCAATTTAACAATTTCGAGCACTGAACTTTAATAAAGTTTCAAGTGAACATTTTTGCCAAAGCTTTTGAAATTGGTTACGAAGGAAGGTGCATCTTGGCAATTTATTTAAGGGCATTTATTAATTTCTCAGAAATTCTGCTCCATTAGAATCCATGAGAGTCAAAATTATCCCCAAATTTGGCATTTTTTGGGATATGGATTATGTCCATTCTGTATTTTTTTTCTTCTTCATGCAAATAAGAACCATTAGCCTTGATAGTCTATCCATACAGCACTGGCAGACACTTGACTCTAAAATGCATGTTGTACACAGCGTGGGTGTAAAGCTTTTGGACCATCCCATCACTGATTACAGACACATACCACAAACTCCTAGATCCTGAGAAATAAGCTGGAATCCTAATAATTTATAACAGCCAAAGCCCTGGCACCAGTGGTATCACTAGGGTGGTGCGGTCTGCACCGGATGATGCACCCAAGGGGGGTGATGCGCACTGGGGGATCTAAAAATTGCAACTTGGTGATGGAGCATCGAATCCCATCATGTTGGATTCGTATTGAAGAACAGAATCCAATGCAAAAATTGGTTTTGAAATATCTTCTTCTTACCGAAGTTTATGGCCAAAAAACTAAAAAAACTAAACCGTGTATTGAACTTGATGGAAAGTGAAAGTGACTCATATCACTGCTTTACTCGTGAGTAGGCAAATGTGCCATAGTTCATTGGAAAGGGCAGACTAAGATGAATCTAAGAACACCAGAATTGTCCTGGTCCAATGAACGCAGCCCCCACAAATCACCCCAGATGGAGGTCCCTGATGATTGCATTGAAATTCATTGAAAATTGATGTGAACTGCACAGCTGTGTTTACTGGTGAGTAAGCAAGCATGCCTTGGCTGGAGTGGAAGGTCAGTCCAGGAAAGTACAAGACTTTCAAAATGGTCCCGACCAGGGATGTTACTAGCACATTAGAAAAGGGGCACCCTTGAAGGGGTGGCATCCCTTGTGAGTGTGATCTAAATGGCTAAAATCATGGTTTGTAGAAATAATCCCATCATGTTATACACCTTTAAATGTGTAATTTACAGCAGATCGCAGTGAAACAACCACTTTGAAATATCTTCATTCTATTAAAATATATGGCTAAAGAACCAATGGAGGCATGGCAATGGCACATAACCACGTCCACCATTCATACTGTTGCCCCGTCCAACGTATGGGGCTGATATGCTGGCCTCCTGCACTGGGTGACACAAACCCTAGTGATACTCCTGCCTTGCACAAGTCCTGTGTTGACCTGGGGGGTGTCACTAAAGTGCCAGAAGACACTTCTGTGCCACTCCTGGAGGAGGGTTAAGCCAGTGCACAGACATGCACTTGCCTCTCTACATCATCATGGGAATAGGAAGACTGAAAAGTTGCGCTGGCATAGGTTAGGATTGTACCTTCGGTCTTATGGATTCCAACAGACTTGACTACCTTGAAACTTAGGATTTGCAGCCTTTGTGTGGCCTGAATCTGATATCAGTACATCCCATGCATGTGGTTTATTAATTAAAAAAAAAAACATGAACGATGATATAAAGGTAGGCCTCAGTTCAGTTCAGACCATACATTCAGCACATGTTCCAAGGCTTCTGTGTCCCATTATGTATACATTACACATGCCTGGTGCAGTGTTATAACTTTATAAAATTTTACCATCAGAAACAAAACTCTCCCTCCATTCTGCCGTTGTTAAGAAAGAACACCTTTTGAATCAAATTAAGCAGTTATTTAGACACACTTTAGATTCAGACTAATTTTGTACTCCAAAAACACAATTTTTGTCTTTATGGAATAATTCTCTAGGCCAATAAAAGTATACTTCTTAAACGGTTGATTAACACCATTTCATGACCCTGGTTCCAAATTCTCTCCAATCCAATGTCCTCTTGACTGAAAATTGCTTGCATTTAAGTACTGCGTTATTGATTTTATGTTTCTGTATATATGAAATATCATATGAATACTGTAAGTCTTCAGCTATTTCATTACTTTTAAGATGAATTTGTCAGTAGCCCACTTAAAAAAAACCTTCAATGACCTACCAGTTCATTTTATTCCTAGATGCCATTAAATTTTTTTTTCATGTTCAGGCTGGAATATGTAGCAGTGGCATCAGGACCTAGACTCTGTTGTTAATTCATCCTAATATTAACATCCCCATGCAACACGAAGTTTTCCTTATGCTGTCTGTTTATGGCTCCATCTAGACTAACTGGAAGCAGCTCACCAGGCTTTCAGGTTGAAATATCTTTCCCAGCTGTAACTGGGAGATGCCAGGAATTGAATCAGGGATTCTCTATATGCAAACCATATAATTTGCAGTCTTTTCCCTATTTGTAGGCAAAATTCCATATGAAAGCCAGAAATCTGTGAGTCCGAAGAATAGGATACTGTGGAATAAAACAAGCAAATAAATAAAAATACACGTTTATTTTACCGTCTTATTTATCCTAGCAATTTTCCTGCTAAGGAGCAAGGTTCATTTACATATTTATTTTACCTTTTCTGTAAAAATAGGAGCTCTCCTCAGATCTTCTGAATTGGTGTATAAGTACGGAGGACATCCAGAATTGATGCACGTACTATACTTAGCTCTACTCCCATCCCCTATGCATTAAGTGGTCATCTGCAGTAACCAACACTGAACAAGAAAGTTTGGGAGAAAATTCAGATTGATTACAGGCAGAGTCTTGGCATCTGTGAGGGTTCAGTTCCTGGAATTTCCATGGATGCAGATTTTTGCATTAAACAAAAGCAATTAAAAGACTAGACAGCTTTTTAAAAAATAGCCTGCTTACCATAGTATCACTGGAGGCATCGTATCCCTAAACCTGGTGTGCAAAGGAATACAAATTGATAATCACTTCCCAAAAGCTTTGCATTCTGTTACATGCTCCAGGCAGGGGAAGGAAGGGATCTGACTTCCAGGTGAAACAAAGCTCCTCTGGAGAGGGAGATGGAGGCTGATTAATTACCAGCAGCATTATTGTGGTCAGCAGGATATTTTTAAACCTAAAGGGATGTTTATCTTTTAATGTAATGGACCAACCTCGTTCACATTCAGGTGAAAAATCTGTTGATAATTAAGCGATACCTGTATCGCTGCTGACAAATGCTGGAAGATTATTACTGCTAACCAAAGCTGAATGCACAAGGGTGGGATTAAGTGCACACATCATTGGTGTGGCTGCTGCACATGATCACAGAAGCCTCTGTCTGTGGTACTCAAAGTGGAGTCAGGACCCCCTTGGGTGATCATGACCTCGGGTCAGGGTGGTTGTGAGAGGTTTGGATCCATCATCTTGGAATCTGGCACTGGGCTTTGCTGGGAGAAAGTTCCATTGAACACAATAGAACTCACTTCTGAGTAAACATGGAGGAGCTCTGGCATCACAGTTATGTCACATTCTGGTAAGTTTGACAGGTGGTCCTGGACAGATTTTTGAGGGTCCTGGGCTGAAATGCACATGTACTACTGCCCTTTCTGTTCAGATATACAGATTTAAAAGCTTGAAGAGGACTATGCATACAATTTTTAGTCCTTGACCTGAGGACAGCATGTATGATATCATGAGATCATGTTAAAATTCTTCCAGCAACTGCCCTTGCTATACTGTTGGTAACAAATGTAGTTTGGGTTCACATCTTCCCATGAAATGCATTGCCTCCAATTATTATTAAAAACACAAAGGTCTAACAAAAAATCAAAAATGAAATATTTATTACCGCATTTTGTGACTTAACACCTTTTTTTAAAACATAACGTCACAGTCCTCATACAAGTATTTTAATGTAAATTTTGACAAAGCTTAAAGGTAACAGCATTTTTTTTCTAGTGAGGAACACGTGCTGAGAAAGGAAGAATTCATGGACATACAATACCAATTCCACAGCAGATCTGATACTAGCAAAAACATTCTTTTTTTCAATTGAGGTAAACACATAGAATATCTAACATGAAACAATTAATAGACCGAACTCTGTACGAAGTTTGTTACAGTATTCTCTTGCTTTTTCCCAAGCTTCGAGTTCATGATAAAGTTCTAGGTTTGGTGCAAACACCATTAATATCTTCTTTTGTTGAGGAAAACTGCCCAACCTTCAGATTTGTCTTGTCCCAAGCTGAAGCTCAGAACTACCATAAGAAGTTCCTGTTCAGTTTAATCTTCATCTACAAGCTCTTTGAAAAAGAGTCCGAAAATATCCGGGCTTATGAAGCACAAACTATAAAGATCTGTTTGAAACTAAAGGACACATTTATGAAGGAACAAAACCAGGGGATGGCGAGACCTTCTTGGAACTGTCTTCGGAGCGATGAAAGACCCAGCAAGACTTGATCTCCATCTCCAGGGCAGTCCTTTTCTCACTGGCCAAAACAGGTCTGAAATATACTGGTGTCTTTCATGGAGAGTGACTTCACTGCTGAACCAAAACAGTCATTCTTTTGGGAACAACACACATAGTGTGGAAAACAAGGATTTTTTTCTCCTTCTAAAACTATTTGAGGCAACATAACGGAGTGATCAACAGAAATATACAAGTTAACTTAGTTCCTATGTTTATATACTACAGTAGTTATAACTCTTGGAGTCTTTTTTTGCCCAGAGGATCTTTGCATGGACCTATATTGTTTCAGTGAGCCCATGACTTCGTATTGTGTTCTTGCTTCATTGGTCCTCTGTTGTTGATGAAAAATGAGAAAAGTAAAAAATAATCACAGCTGTCTGGAATTGTGTATTAAGTGTCAACATCTGGTCAAAGTTCAAAAGTCTTAAAATAGTTTTTTTTCCTTCCCTTGAGTTCCCCGTTTACTACTGGGCATGGATGTCCATAAGCTGTCCACCGACACTGGGGTCTACAGAATTTAACATCGTGGGGCTCTGTGCTGACATAGTCATTCCAGGATGAGTAGGGGGTCCTCCGTGCATCATCATGGCTGAGTGATGGGGGTGACTTGGCAAATATGAATGGATTGGGGGTCCATGTCTTAATTGAGTAGGGTGAGAGGTCATCTGGGGAGGAGTGTAACTTCGCTGTGTCATACTCATACCCACAGGACCACCCTGAGATATGTAGTCCCCTGGTACGCCTTGCAAACCTAAAAAGAAAGGGAAATAAATTAGGTCAAATTTCAGAACATTTTTACAATTTCACCCTCCTAAAAAGACTGGAAAAAACAACAGACACTGCAAATACTCTGTCTAAATTTAGCTGTAGTTTCTTGCCAATGTTTACAGACATTCAAATTCTAGTTTGCATTTGATTTGAACATTCAGTGGGATAATGCACATACCAGAACTAAATATTGAGCACAAGGAAGTGTCATCAAATGTAAGAATATTTTTAAAATACTAGTAACTGGATTTCTATCATAAATCTGATGTGGGTGCATTCTGTAAGCAAAAATCTGTCAACTGAACATAAATATCAGATTTGCTTTTCCTTGGTATTTTGAAAAATGTAGAACACTCTGTCTTGTCCTTCTTTCACATACAGAATTTCCATGGAAATTTTGCATATGAATCAATAGGCAAGAAAAAACTGAACTGCATAATAATGTCTTAGAATGTTCCAGGCAAGATGCTGTTCCTTCATGGGTTACCTCCATATAGGGAAGCAG